>JABXWE010043058.1:0-15454 GCA_014611495.1 Limonius californicus | reverse complement strand
AAACTAACATGAATTAAACTGACAGAAAATAAAACAATGCCGATAATAAATATATCGTTGCTATGGAAATGTTAATCATGTTTGGTACTATTACGATGTATTATGATTACTTTGAAAATAAAATGTTCTAAATTTACTTTTTATCCTTTTTTGCGTTGTTTTCAGATAAGTATAATAAAAAGCATCGTTCATTACACGTCCGGAAATGGATTTTTCCGTGCTTGCATGACTTCCCGTGTTCGGCTTCGCCTCACACGAGAATTTGTCACGCGCGCACGGAAAAATCCTTATTTCCAGACTCCTAATGAAATATACTATTGTAGTAGTAATTAAACATGATTCTTTGTATAAATTTAGCATACAGATAAGTTTTAAATTTTGAATGTGGCAGGGTAGCTTAATATTGATTAAGCTTTTTTTGCTCAACCTTATTTTGAAATTTTCTAAGTTAACTTCTAGATTCACAAACTGATAATTGAATTAAAACAAACTTTAATTATGTATTAAGTCTTAGGAGTTGCGATTGTACTTCCTATACACATTTGCAGTGAATCTCAACTGTCATAACTACCAATGGGCCAGTGATTAAGTTGTGTTAATTTTGATTAACATTGAATTTGTTTGTAATAATTTGTTTAAAACTTAATGTAAAATTATTCTCTATTTCCGAATGCTTTATCAGAAATGTGCCGTGTGAAATATCGATATTTTTGTAAATTTGTAAGGAACACTTTCCCTTTTCGTGTAATTTTAGTGGTAAGAAAGTTATTAGTACTTTTTAGATATTAGTAATTAATTTGGTCAATTTTAATGCTGAATCCTGATTGGAGGAGCCCCTTAGGACTCAAAAACATTAATTTGTATGTAGTGGGTTGCTAAGTAACTCACGAAAATATGATGAATTTTGTCTTGTAAAACAAGGTAGTATCGGAAAGTAATATTAAGACCTAATTTTACTTACGTGTGGCCGAGATTTGGATGCAACAAACTACAATTAACTGCACTAATTTGATCGTTTGTTCGGTGTTACAGAAATATTTACAAATATATACTTACTATGTGTGATGGTAGCTTAGTTAACATAGAGCTCGGTTTCTAACCAAACCGACTATTATGGATTGAGTTTGACTCCCCAGCGTTGGGAAGTAGCTTATAAAATTCTTACGCTACAACCCATCACGTACAATTTTTCTATCCGATTTCCAACCGTGAGATGTTAATACTAAAAACCTTCTCTGGAATTTTTGTCGTTCGGATTCGATGTTAAAATGTAAATCCCCCGTATTTATACCTTAGCGCTGAGGAAAACACATGGCACAGAAGAAATCGGTGCCCAGTAGTTGGAGTTGAAAAATAGTAGTTGATTAACAAAGCGTATGACGTACATCGCCGGTACGTGACATTAGGGTGCTGCTGTTTTGGCGCCGCAGTTTGGCGCGAGGATGTATTGGCGCCGGTCATTTTGGTGCCAGGACATTTGGTCACCCGCTGCAGTTGAAATACCTCGAAGCGCAATACAAGAGAAATCCGTAAGCTGCTGAGATACCTCAAAACTCTGGGCAAGTGAATGGTTAATGAATTTGACGCTGCAGCTGAGATACCTCGAAGCGCAATCGGCAAGGGAAGCCGTAAGATACGGAGATACCTCAAAGCTCTAAGCAGGTGAATGGTTAATGGAACTTGAGGCTGAAGTTGAGATACCTCGAAGCGCAAGCGTCAAATGAAGCCGTAAGATGCGGAGATACCTCAAAGCGCTAAGCAGGTAAATGGTTAATGGAACTTGAAGCTGAAGCTGAAATACCTTAAAGCGCTGGGCAGGTGAAGGATTGAGGAAACCTATACAGAAACTGTACTTCTTGATGTTTAGATCAAGAATCCCTTTAAACAAACCACTTCTGCTTTTATACGCCAAAAGGTGGGTGTTGGAACGTGAGAACCTTCTGCAAGTACACCCCGTTTTAAGAAACAACACGAATTTCAACAAACAAGTAATAATTTGTAAAGGTTACAGACTGAACCAACCCAACCATTTATCATAGTAGCAGACTGCTTTAAAGACAGCTGTCACTGGATATCATACATACTTGAGATTAACTTAATTCAAAGTCATTTTATTAAGCTATGTACCTGAAATAAATAAGGCTGGGGTGGCTCAGTGGTAAGACAGCCAGGCTTTAGATGTAATATTTCGAACGCTTCCCGGTTCGAATCGCTCGGAGTCGGAAATTTTTCTAATTCCCTGGGTGGTCGGTAGTGGGTCCCGGTTTCCATTTCTAATTGGGGATCAAATTACAAGATCATAAACAAAAACATCCAAACACCAGGCAAGTCAAGCAGGGTTCCGCACAAACACGGAAACTCGCAGAGTCCGGCCCTGTAGTGCATTACACAAACTAACTTAGCTTTGTCTTACACAGCCTCGACACTGCACAAGTGGTACAAACGAGGATCACGATTATAATGATGATGATGATGACATTTGGTCACCCAATTCCCGATTGGGAACCAATATAGTTCATTTTAATAAAAGCTTGTTTTCAATAATTGTTAAAAGTTAATGTAAAATTTTTCTTTTTTGTTTATTGTTTAAGCTTCACCATTTCTACAGAAGCAAGGTCTACTGTATGGATGTCTAAAGATGTGTGCAGTCTTCCGCGGCAGTTATCCATTTTTTTAACACACCTCCAAAATGTTTCTGTTTTGTCTTGATATTTGTCATCCACACATAACTTGGTTTTGCGACGATTTGTAAAAGTAACTTCTGACATCATTATCTTGTGATTCACCTTGAACGAATATCTTAGTGTTGGTTCCCAACAAGAGATATAACATACAAATACAAACAAACAAGTGAAACTAATGAGAAATTGTAATAATAATACAATGATAACGGCGCCCAAATGTCTCGGCGCCAAAACAGCGACGCCCAAATGTTCTACTCCGGTATATCGCTAGGCCAGCTAGCTTTATTTAAATTTCGTGAAGTTGTAATGTACCAAAACTTCTATAAAATCCTCTTTTATTTATTGCCGAAATATTGTGTTAACGCCTACAAATCTAAGGAAATTTAATGTGTAATGATTGCTTTCTTACTTCAAAACATGACTTACTGTATCCATGTAAATAATAGCTAGTTACATTTTAGTTTTTAAGGTGCAACACCTAGAGGCATACATTTAAAACGGTTGGATCTATGCTCAACCTTTCGCTGTAGTAATTAAGTTGTAGAGGAAGAGTCATTTGGGCTAAAGAGTAAGCATCACACACGAATATCCGGTGTTTCGAAAGAGCGATACTTTTAATTAGAGATCGTTAAGATAATTACATCTGCACTTGATATCTCAATACCCGCACGCATGGCTGCCAACCGTAATCATGAAGAGCATTAGAATTACTTCATTACGTTGGACCCTTCCGTGTAATTTAATACGCATTCTTGACACGGAAATAAAAAAATAATTAATATGCGCTTAAGTAGATGCGAAGGCTGTTACGAACGCCATTAATGCAGATCGTTTCGTACAAATACGACCGGCGGCTCGTTTAACAAAGAAATGTTTCCAATTATAGGTCAAATGGTATAAAAATTCCTTTACGCTTGTCAGTTTAATGCTTAAATTTGTTTGGTATAATCAGAGACATAAATTGCCAGAAACATAAGCACTTCATCCGAATTTTCTTATAGCTGTGCATGGCTAAATATAGTTTAATGTTAAAATTTAAGCTTTACCTAATAGTAATGATATAATTCGCAAATAACATGACCATAATTTTTTTATTATAAGATAATATGCCAAAATTCCAAAACTAATACCTTCATGACATCTATTAACTATTCTGTAGGTTCTAAGGCCATGGGAAAATTAAAATTAAACCTGTATACAGAAAGAAGATCGACAATCTTACACGACACAATTTTTCAGCAAAGAATGCCACTTCACAAATAATTAAAAAACAGGACAGGTTTATAAATCGGTCTCTTCAGCTTGCATTATCCCATTATTTTGTTATATAGAGCAATATGTTACTGTAATGTTGTAGAGACGATGTTGGTTCGAAAATCAATTTGTTTGATACATAAGCAACGATAAAGTCCGTAAGATGTATGAAAGGTAAAGAAGATAAATCAAGAGCAGCTGCAAAGAATCGAAGAGGGTGGTCAGATCGGATCTTATTAGCTATTAAGTGGTTTGTTCACAAGCTGGCAGAAACAAATCGGTTTTCTTGCATTGTTCTTGTTGCTCCCGTGTGAATTAACTGCTACACCCAGCCGCAGGAGAGAGATTTGGAAATTAGCTAAAAACAAGTTGTAGTTAATTCGAAAATTTCTTTGATCGGCTTAAAAAGAATGAATATGAATGTAGAATTTTTTATTTCAAACCAGATGGATTCAAAACTGCGTTGGGGAGATTTCTGGGCCACATATTTTCAATATCTTTTTTTACTGATTAAGTTCTCTAAATTATTTTGACAAGTATAATTTTAGTTTTGATTGGATCAAGAGTAAATCAATTAAGTTGTAAGTTTTGTTTTTAAACCAACTATATACAGGGTGATTACTTTGTCTTGTAACAGGTAGGTACGCTACGCACATTACAGCTATTTGTATTCCATCGCTATCTTAGTAAACTATGCTTGTTTAAATAAATAAAAATCAAAGTAGGTGCGTTGAATGTACTAAGAAACCACAATTAAACTTTTTACTAAGAAATTAGGTGCAATTTTGAAATATCTACATTTACAATATTTATTTTCTATATTTTAAACAAGACAAACATAAGAAAGCCAAATTTGCATACAAATGTGTTGACATAACAATAAAATCAAGAAGAAAATTTAATTAAACGAAAACTGATAGAAAAACACTAATTAATGACGTAATAAATGTTCAAACTGCCGTCCAACTTGCTGTTCACATAGGTCAATCCACCGCACCATGCGTTGGTTGATTGACGTACATGATTGAATAATTCTTTCACGTAAATCTTCCTGAGTTTCTACGGGAGTTTTGTAGACGTCGTTTTTTAATTTGTCCCACAAAAAAATTAACGGAGTCAAGTCCGGACTACGCGGAGGCCAAGAATAAATTGCGCCTCTTGCAGTTAATCTGTTACGGAAAGTTTCATCTTGGTAGTCTCTTACAATTCTACAGAAATGGGCAAATACTCCATCATTTTGAAACCACATACACGTCTAACATAAAACGGTATGTCTTCTAAAAGTTGAGGCAAATATTTTCTAAGAAACGTAAATACGTTTCCCATTTTACACTGCCCTCAAAGAAGTTTGGATCAACGATAAAGATGTCAACGATAAAACACCACACACATACATTAAAAATTGAAAATGTGCTTGCCGAATCCAATGTGGCTTATCCCTTGAATTTAAATAGAAATTGTGTTTATTTATACACCCACTGTTACTAAACGTCGCTTCTTCCGAAAATGCAATGGAATAGTGGATCAATAGTAACTTCGTTTCTTAAATATAGGCAGAAATTCACTCGACAAGGGTAATCATCTTCAGTAAGGTGTTGCACCAATGTAACGTGGTAAGGATGAAACCTTTTTGCGTTTAAAATGTTAAATACTAAACTTTGGCTAAAGCCTACAGTTCTTGCAACTGCTGGCTTGGAAAACTGTCCATATTGCCGGAAATTTCATTCCAAACGTCTAAAGGCATTATGTGATGGAAGGGGTCTACCCGGGTATCTCAAAATCAATGCCATATATATATGTGTTTTCTCGCTATTACAATACATTGAAATTGATTATTATTACCACAAGAATCTACACAAATCAACAACTATGATCAGAAGATGGTTAAGTTTTGACAAAACAGTAATTCCTTACTTGTCAAAATTATATCTGGCACTTTTGAAACGAAGATGACAAAACACTAGGAACAAATGAATAACCAACGACGCTACTTGTAAAACAATTTCTCCAATTTTCCAAGACACGTAAAATTAATATATTCCCCGATTTGTCCACGGAAATAGTTTCAACTTATCGTGGAATTAATAGAGAACATTTTTAGTAAACTTAATAAATTTTACTTAAAATTTATAAGGCACAAATAACAATTTTCCAAAGTTCAACATTCAATTTTTTTCCTTAAGCGTCCTTAACAACAGAGTAGTAAGGACAATACAAGCAAACAATAGATAATACCCACGCCAATACAAGAAAACGTGACGCAATTAATAATTACAACGACCAATCAGGAAACAGATCAGTACTTCCAAAATCTAACTCATTCTAAATATTACAAGGAACTTTTTTATGTTTAAAACTAAAATGAAGATTATTAGGTATTATTTTTCAATGTGATATTGCGCACAGATAGAGACCTCACACGTCTATATTCTATTATTTTATACAGAGTGTTAATGAGTATGTGTTATAAATTTATATGGTGTGTAGGAGATAAAAACACGCTTTTTAAAATTCATTCAAACATAGCCCTTGTAACACAAAAAAATGCAAGATATGGACCTACGAGTGGGAGATAACATGCTTTCCGATTATACTTCGCCGACGATAAAGTGGTGATTGTGGAAGTCCAGGATAATTGCTTAAAGGAAGAATACGACAGCGCAGGAGTAACAATAAATTTGAAAAATCTGGATACCTATCGGTTGGTACCAATGAATTAAACCATTCGCCACTAGCAAACGAAAGTATACAAGGGGTAGCGAGATGTAAATACTTAGGAGTAATTTTACATAAAAATGGAAATAGCGACGAGGAAATTACTCAACGGGTCTCGAAATTCGGTATGGTGGGAGACAAGTATTAGAAAAGAAACCAAGAAAAGACTCTACAAGAGCATTGTGGAAAGCGAAACCATCTATGGCGCAGAAGTATGGACCTAAGCAGGAAGAATAGAAGTAAATTGCTAACTCCCGAAATGGACAGTATAAGGAGGAGCTGGAGAATATCAGTATGGAGCGAGTAAGAAACGAGACCATCAGGAGAAACATGGGGATTGAAACAAACATCGCAGCGGAAGTCGAAAGAAGACAAACATGGTTTGGGCATACAAAGAGGATGGATGAAAATAGGTGGCCTAGAAGGATACTGGAATGGGTTCCGGCAGAAAGGAGAAAGAGAGGACAACCAAGAAGGAGTTGGAAAGCTGATGTAGACGAAGCTATGAGTAAGAGAAGTCTAGAGGAAGAAACGTGTAGAAAAAGATAGAAACTGGGGACGGAGAGGCGGCAACAGCCATAGAAAAAAATCCGTTATATATACAGGGTGTTAATGAATTGCAGGGACAAACTTCTAGGGCTTAAAGTATACATGAAAACAAACATTTTTTTGTTAATTAATGTATGGTCAAAAGTGTTTCCTGTTAGGGATAGAGCTTCTCAGAGATTCTTTAAGAAGCGCCTAAATGTAGGCAACTCAATTTACTACTTACTATTTGATTCCATAACGACGGAAACTAATACAGGATAAATAAAGTCCTGTTTCCCACTTTTCAAATTCAAATTAAATTTAAAATAAATTAATTAATAAAATGTTTCAAAACTAAGCAATAGAAAAAACCAAAATTACAAAGCAAAAAATCAACTATTTGAAAAATTTACAATAACTAATTAAAAAAATTAAATTTTTCATATAGTTGATTTTTGCATGGTAATTTTGGTATTTTTTATTGCTTAGTTTTGAAATAGCCGAAATTTCCGTCCTGCAATTCATTAACACCCTATACATATATAGGAGATAAAAAAACCACTTTTAATAAGAAACTCATATCCAGAAACGTACCGTTTTCGAGCTAAGACTAGGCTTAGGAGTAATGCTCATAATAGTCAAACACTACAAGCAATGTTCATAATAATTTTTTTTATTTATCACGCACTACAATAAGTGCTAAAAATAGCGACCTCCAACTTCGATTCAAGCATTCCACCTTCGAAGCATATTTTGGTATGCTAGCAGATCTTCTTCAGACTCGGCAGGTGTAGTAAATCAGACTGTTTGGTCCGGAGAACGTGGTGGCCGCGCCACTGGCCCCCCGTCGGCCAATCCATCACCGTCACCGAATATTTGGTTGATGGCTGGCGCACCAGATCTGTTCACGAATCCCCAATGATACTTCTTCCAACAATTCTGGCAATACTTTTTGCAGAAAGGTCAAGTAAATCAGACGATATTGAAATAATACAGCCCAATTAAAAAACATTCAGGCAGATTACTACTGTTACCTGTAGTTCGAAAGCAGTGCTTTTCGAATATGAGTTTCGTATTATAAGTTGATCCAGTTTGAAGTTCCTACATACCCCATAAGTTTGTATTCGCGTATTCATTAACGCCCTGTAAAACAAATATTTACATTTATAAAAACTACATATTTTTATTAAAATAAAATTAATTTGATTATTTA
This sequence comes from Limonius californicus, assembly GCA_014611495.1. Lineage (NCBI taxonomy): Eukaryota > Metazoa > Arthropoda > Insecta > Coleoptera > Elateridae > Limonius > Limonius californicus. Next base: position 7,060 of record JABXWE010043058.1, on the reverse strand, counting down.
TAAACACTCAAATATGTCATTAAAATACTGTAGTTTATTTAAACAATAAAAATTCTACACAAAAGATTTTAATATAATATAAATCACGTATTTCTTTATATGAATGCATGTGTAGATTAATGTGCTGAACAAATTCTAAACGACGTATGGTTGCAGATGAAAAACAAAAATAATTATAGCAAAATTTTCAAAAGCTATCATATTTAATTAATAAATTATTACAGAAACTAACTCCAATATTAATAATTTAGAAACAATTTTATGCTTAATTAACCAAATAGGGATAAGATTACAAAGCAACATATTTTAATATTTCTACCGCTTTTTGCGAGTCAGTGTATTTAATATTATAGAAGCTTCGAAAAATTCCAACGAACTACTTTACTTAAAAAATTCGATACAAAACAGACAACAATAGATAAAATATTTTTTCAGTAGAGTTTCAACAAGAAATGCCCCATTTTCCCTTTATTTCCCCTTGAACATTGAGGGTGTACGTGTGTGGGCAAAAAGGTTTTTTCGACTGCATTACAATTATAACGATGATACATGACGGCCCGCAAAAACATAACGCATATCATGAGGGGTGCAAATAGACCTTCATAACGTATATCTGTCTCCATTGTCCAATGGACACACTTAAATGATTGATTAGCAGATCCATTCGTAATTCGCTCTCCCTGTTTGCGCGTTTAGAAGTTAAAACCACCTAATTTAATATGGTCGAGTTAGTCTTAAACAGAATAAGGGTGTGCATCTAAATAGATTAGTCTGGAATCGGGCAGGTGTAGTTTGTAATCGAGCGAGATGTTTTTTTGGGATCGGTCCGTATCAAATTGTGATTGCCCAAAGCTGCCTTTTGTATATAAGCTTGGATGCGCTTTAGGTATTACTATTTGTTCCGACAATAGGATCGGTTTATCTATTTTTTCTTGCTGCTACGCTTCGGATTAAGGCTTCACCTGTCTGCAGCTCTGAGCGTTGAATTTAATTGCAGGTATTATACAAATAACATGTTGGCAAAGCGATCGATGCCTATGTTAAACGATTTGACGGAATTTTAAATGATTTTTATAATTGAAGTAAGTAATGTCGATGACTTCTTTGTTATTTCCATGGGTTAGGCATGGAATTATGTTGTCTGTTATAAGCTTCTAACGACAATTTCTAGAACCCATAACACATCATGTCATATTACTATAAGCAAGCTTCTAACTCGGTTGACCCTTTCTCTAGAGTAAACGGAGCTTCCTCTTGACTTACGCAAGTAAACGTTACTTTCAAAAGCCATTTCACAAAATCGAGACGTCAGTTGTTAATAGAACAGCATGTTTATGCATCTGCTAAGGTGGTAGCGTCGGTATAAATCGCTCCCACTTACAAAGGTAGTAGAAACTTCGCCAAGACGTGTTTATTATAAATACAATAACATATATTTTCAACGCAGCTGTGACTTCTAATGAAAACGTAAATGTCACCATATGAAATAATTTATGGATTTTATTATTTGAAGAATATTTCTGTTAGTTGTTAATTTAAAAATAAAAACTTAGAAAGGGTGTTTAATTAGCAGGCAGTGAATAATGTTTTTATTCAGAAGGCCTGAGCGACTAAAAGTAATTTAAATAAATTCCATGCTAATTCTTTTACGGCTTTGCAGTTTATAATAATTTACCATTATGGTCTTAATTGCCGGTGCCCACTTAGTCGAACTTTAGCATAGACAGCTCTTATTTGGACTCACTTACATTTAAATTGCTCCAAATTTTATGCGTAAGCTTGAAGCACAAACTTCAAGGCGTGCCTACCTCGGTGAAAATAGTAAACTTAGATACCGGAGCAGGATGTGTAAAATATACATTAGAAGTATTTATTATTCGGGGTAGATGATAATCCCTAATAATATTTAATTAATAATTAATAAATATTATGTTGACATGTGTGGTGGTAGCTCAGTTGGTAGAGCGCTCGCTTTCTGAGTAAAACATCGATTCTGGATTGGGTTCGAAATCTAATTATTACTATGCAGATTTATCAAAATCTTTTCTACAACCTACCACACACAATTGCCCAATCCGGTTTGCAACCGTAGGATCTTAATGCTGAAAACCTTCTCTAGAGTTTCTGTCACTCGGATTCGACGTTAAACTGTAGGTCCTCCGTGTTTTTATCTTAGCCCTGAGGAGAAACGCGTGGCAGAGAAGAAGCCAATGCCCAGCAATGGGATAAACAGGCTGTCAGTGAGCGATGAATGAGTGAATGTTTACATTCTGTTGGTGTGGTTAGATCTTTATTTTTGGAAAGTAATTGAAAGAAAGATAGGAGAAAAAACGATTGACTTAAATGAATTGCAAAGTGGCTCTAAAGTCGAACGATCGTGTCTGGATAACATTTCTAGTTTAAGATAAATAATAAAAAATTGCAAAGAAAAAAATCTTGAAACACATGATTTTTATAGACTTTGAAAAGGCGTATGAATGATATCGTCCCAAGAAACAAAATATGGCAAGCAATGATGCGTCTACGGATTAAAGAAAAATGGATTATTATAGTAAAACATATTCAAATAATGTAGTGAAGGTAAAAATAGGAAAATCGATAACCCAGAAAATTAGCATTTCAAAGGGTTTGACATGGAATGTATTTTTCGCTTGTTCCCTTAAATATATATCTGGACGAAATTATAGACGAATGGGTTCAGGGATTTGTCCATAAAGGGATACCGGTGTCGTACGAAGTATTAGCACGCCTATTTTTTACCGATGATATGAAAATTTTTACAGAAAGGGAAAACGGTATAATACACCTGATGAGAGAACTAAAAAATACATCAGAGGAAAGAAGACTACAGATGAACTCCAGGACAACTGAATACAAATGTACAGGAGGAGAAGATAGGAATATTAAAGTGGACACTGTAGAAATTAATCATACCGAAGGCTTTAAACATCTTGGATCAATAATATCAATGGATGGAATAGTAATACAAAACGTTGAAAATAAAGTAAGAACGAGCAAAACGGCTACTTCTCCTAATGCTTTGTCTCTTAGGAAACGTAGCGATCTTGTCGCCTATGTCTGGGTTGCTCGTTTTAAAGTACCACAGAGGAGGACCGTAGAAGACCTACAGCATAATGTGGGTTCCGAACCGCGGGCAATGTAGACACCCCACGACCGCCTCTACCTAAAGCTCTGCAGGGAATAATTTGGAATAAAAACCTAAAAATGGAAACGAACAAAATAGTACATTCTGTAACGAAGTTGGAATGGAAATTCGATGCGAGTGGAATCTTTCGAGCGCGAACCGAAGGCGAGCGTGAGGAACCACGAGCATCGAATTTCCATTCTCAACCGAGCATATAGCAGACTATACTTTCTCCACGACCACAAGATATGTAATAAATAAAATAAAATTAATAAGATTCGGAATAAATATTTACTAATAAATTGCAAAATTATGACGTTTCAAGTCAACTGTTAGTCATGGATTCCTAGACTAACTGTTTTTTTTTGTTATACTGTTACGGAATATTCATTCCATTACTAGTGATGGAATGAAATACATGCAAAATGCATATGCCGGAAAGTGTTTTAGAATATTTCTTCCATAACAAGTGTTAGAATGTTAACTTTCTATTATCAAAACTGATTTCAGAATTGTGAAATTCCGTAGTGGTCGTGGAGAAAATATCTTCCATAGTATAGTAGAGAGCATTGCGTAATATGGAGGTGAGGCGTAGCAGTTAACAAAAAAAAATCAAGAATGAAATTAAAACTATTGAACTAGAATATATGAGAAGGAGTCTACGAATCTCGCGGCAAAATAGGTGAACAATGCACAAAATCAATAACAAGGAATTTGGAAAATCGGACACCGAAATAGTGCAGGTGTATGAAGAGATTGATGGCCGTATAGGATTTTGGACTGGCATCCACCAGGAAAAAGCAGAAGATGCGGACCTTCAATGAAGTGGACCGCGCATATAGACAAAATTATGCATGACAGAGATCTGCACGAGGAAGATTGGAATGAGTGACAGCTGTGGAAGCTAAAAACCAGCAAGTTATAACGGAAAAGGGTCGAATAAGTAAAGTAAGTAGGGGTAGCTCAGTTGGCATGTCGCATAGCGCTCGCTTTCTGAGCAAAACTCTAATTATGATTTGGATTCTACTCCCCGGCATTAGCACGAAGCGTATAAAAATCTTCTGCTGCCATCCATCACACCAAATTTCCCAATCCGGCTTGCAACCGTGGAATCATAATGCTAAAAACCCTCTCTGTAATTTCTGTTGTTCGGATTCGACGTTAAAGTGTAGGTCCTCCGTGTTTCTAACATAGCGCTGAAGAGAAACACATAGAATAGAAGAGTCCAGTGCCCAGTAGAGGTGCGAAAAAGCTGTTAGTAATAATTGATGGTGAAATATAGCATCAAAACGTTTGTCAGACCAAACTAAGAAGCTCCTACTTGTTAAAAAATCCTAATATAGAATGGATTTGTATACACATCCCAGTTATGGATTAAACTATAAACTTTAGGATTAAGATCAGAAAAACGGCATGTATACAACAGTATGTATACTGTAGTCGTATAATATGTGTATATGTGAGGAGCAGAGATAGTTTCGAGAAAAATCTTTAGTTCTGTCTTTTGCGTCGAAGAAGGTATTGCAAGTGGTTTCCATTTTTTTAAAAAATACGTACTTTGAATGTACACCATGGTTCTGGGACAAAGTGAAAGTGAACAGCGCAGAGAAGAGGAGAGCATATTCAAGATATGAATCAGAAAAAACACCAGAAGCCTATAAACACTACAAGAGAATCCGGAACGAAACAACATTACTAGTAAATCGACTAAAAAATGAACACTGGGATACCTTTTCTAAAGGACTGGCGTAGTTAGAATCGAACACCCAATGAACCGATCAAGTGTGGAGGACAGTGCCTCACAAGGGAATTGACAACTTTCATAAACAAAATTATAAGTTACCATACAATACCAGATCAGTGGAGAACGAGCACGACTATGCTAATATTTAAAAAGGGTGACAAGCGGGGACCATCCAACTATAGGGGAATAAACTTACTTGATGCAGCAGTAAAACTTATGTCAAAAATCATTACAAAAAATATAAACTCCATCACAACCTTGCAAACGAACAGCAAGGTTTCCGATCTAGAAGGTCATGTTCAGATGCAGTTTTGATACTGAAACAAATTGTAGAGAAGTCCATAGAGTACAATAAACCTGCATATTTATGTTTAGTCGACTTGCAGAAGGCATTCGATCGAATTCAAGTTAAAGACGTCGCACATCTACTTCACAATCCGGGTGTACCAACTAACCTCAGAAAGACCATTAAAAATATATACTCCAATAACAAAATCCAAGCTAAAGTGGAATCGAAGCTAACTAAACCCATACCGGTCAATAACGGAATTAGGCAAGGTGACTCGTTAAACACTATTATTTAATATAGTAATTATGGACGAAATTATTAAGAAAGTAAGAAAGAGTAATGGATACACAATGAACAATGAGGAAATTAAAATTCTCTGTTATGCTGACGACGCCGTTCTCTAGCGAATAATGAGGATGATCTGCAAAAATTATTACACATATTTAAAACAGCAGGAAAGGCACTAAATATGATTATATCTCCAGAAAAAACTAAGGGTATAACAAATTCAGTAGACCCCCTCCGTTGTAAACTACAAGTAGAAAGGAAAGTAATTCAGTAGGTAATGTCCTATAAATACTTAGGAATCGAATTATCCAAATACGGAAATATAATAAAGAAAGCCAGAGAACAAACAACCAAAGCAAATATCATAGCGGGCTGTCTCGACGACATAATTTGACGAAACAAACACATAAGTAAAAAGACACAGGTAAGAATTTATAAAGCGACAGTAAGACCAATTTTAAACTAGACTACACAGCGGAGACAAGACTGAATACATCTAGAACTAAGCGGCTACTGGACACAGCAGAAATGAGAACTTTATGGAAAATAGCGAAAAAAACCTTATTTGATGGAGAGAGAAGTAAAAATATCAGAAGGTACTGCAACGTAGAAAATATTTACGAATGGGTGTACACTAGGAAACAAGAATGGAACAAACATGTAACTAGAATGACTGGTGAAAGAATCGTGAGAACTGCCAGAGATGGGTCACCAATTGGAAGCAGAAGTGTTGGCAGACCAAGAAGGAGATGGAATGAAAATTTAGACTTAGCGTAATCGATGAAAATATTGAAGGAAACAGGCTTTGGCCTAGAAAGAAAGAAGGAAGCAGAAGAAGAAGAATATACTTGTTTTATTATCATTTTAGCATTATTGATATATCACTGAAACATGGAATTGAAATATTTTTAGTTACACAATTTTTGTTTCTATTTATGTCACTCAATTTAGTGTTGTAGCCATTACTATGTGCAATTTCTTTAATAATCGAAATCTGTTAGGCGCAAGCAGTGCTACCCAGAGAACTATTAAAGCTCTACGTATCAGAGATCTATATGCTGCCAATTTACGTAAAATTGTAATCAAAACAAGCACATTCAAAGTATATTTTAGAACAACAAAACCCACCTTTTATACACTATTCAACGCAAAAAAAAACAAGAGTAATGATTTGTTAAAAGCACGTATGCACAAACTCAATTGTTCACAATGTGATTCTGGCCAGACAATTAGAAATTTTAATACCAGATACAAATATACGCTCATACAAATAGGAACACCCACAAACGTGTCTCTATGCTAAACACATACAGCATTGACATCAAACAATATGATTACTATCATTATAAACATTTTTAGAATTCTGCGATAATAAACGTAAATTACATATACCTACTAGAAGCGTTTTAAATTTACAAGCATATGAAGTCGTCTCTTCGGGCTTAGAACGCTTCCCCGTAGAATTTATTCATGCTGACGTTTTGATGATGCTACTTGCAACGGTTAGCCAAACGTCAGCATCAATCGATTAAACGACGACGCGGTCTAAGCCCCTAAAGATGGCTTCATTAGACTCGAACCGCGGAAGCCTACA
>JABXWE010043056.1:0-19212 GCA_014611495.1 Limonius californicus | reverse complement strand
GTTAAATGTATTACTAAATAAATTTTTCAAACTTAGGACTTGCCCCACACTGTTATTATAATGCAAACAGCAAGTGAAAAGATAGCTCGATTTACTATTTAATCCTCCGAAGCAACTATTATATACTAACAATATTTATGTTAAAGAGGAAGCAAAACGAAAAATTTTAGGTTTCTCTAAAGCGTTCTAAATCTTTATTTAATAACAATATAAATTCAACTTCATTGAAATGAGATTTTTCAACAAAAAACACCAGCGTATAAACTAAACTTTAAGCTGCATACTAGTGAAGGGAATAATCGAATGATTTCATTAATCGACTGATTAGTATTCGAATGATTTTAATAATAGAGATATGCATTCGAATTAACCATGCACGGGCATTTCGGTAATGCGAAATATGTCTCGCCTGCTGCCTTTCGAATGATGACTCCCTGGCACTCTCTCCCTTATCTTTAATTATTTTTTCGGATTTCGACTGGATTTAGTTCTGAATTTATTTAAATTTCGTCATATTGTAAGATTAGTCTGTTATAAATTATTAAGCATTATATATAATAATTTTGTTATAATTAATTAATAGTTTATATCTTCACAAGCGTTATACCTAATATCGTTTTCATGACGATCAGTTTAGGCACTAATTGTTTTAAACAGAAAGGAAATATAGAAATCCATACAGATTACAAATGATCGTACCTAATTAAGATCGAAAAAAGTGATATATTTGATATTTGAAACAGTTACATAAATTGGTGAAATTATTTTATTTGTTTATCAAGTTTACGACAATAATATATTTAATTGAATAATGACCAATCTAATAAATTCTACAACTAATATTCTTGAGTTTAAGTATGGAAAAGTAGAAATGAATAATACTACTCGTAACTTAGCCTGCCCGGTTCAAACTTATAAAAACTTATTTTGCTAACTTAGCTGCACATGCGACCCATCATAGAAAAAAAATCAAATATGTTACATTGTAGTTTATCTTTTAGTATCTTCTCGTATTACAAATTCATTCAAGTACTACTCAAATTATATACCGACACAAAGGTTATTTTGATTACCAGCCGCACAACGAAACGAAAGTAATACGAGAAATTGTTGTCATTCGAATGAGTTATTGGCATTTCGCTGAAGTATGGATAATCGAATATTTCGAATTATTACATTCAAGAGGCGCGCATCGCTACGAAAAGTTTTTATCATTCGATTGAATTCCTCGCATCTTGAAATAACTCGAGATGTCTCCATAACAGAATATTTCTATCTATGACTACTGCATACCTTTTTGTTTAGATTTGTATTCATCATTATACATGTGATACACACGGGCGTGTGCTTTTAGCAAATTATGTCCACACATATAGTCACCAACTCCTGCAGAATAGAAACCAGGAGCCCTTGTACCATGCCCATAGCCTTCTAGACATGTTTCTTTGGGTTCGTTAAATGTCAACCAGAGTTTAACCCTATCCCCAAAATGATCAAAAACCACTCGTGCGTAGTCTTCAAACCAATCTATTATCAAATCGCTTGCGAATCCTCCCAAGTCTTGTAGAGGCTGAGGGGTGTCCCAGTGGAACAGCGTGATCATTGGAGTGACACCATTTTCCAAAAGTAAATCTATAAGTTCATTATAATACCGAATACCATCAGGATTGATATTGTATGCAAATCCTTTTGGTAGAATTCTCGACCAGGATAACGAAAACCGGTAAAATTGTGCTCCCATGTTCTTAATCAAAACTACATCTTCCTTAAATTTATGGTAAGAATCGCATGCTATGTCACCATTGCTTCCATTAAAAATCCGTTCGGGAAACTCGTGGGTGTAGCGATCCCATATATTTTCTCCTTTACCTACATAATTCATTTATATCCATGATTATTTCAATATAGTTGTAATTGTCTAGTTTTTATGCCCTTACCTGATTCATTCCAAGCACCTTCTATTTGGTACGCCGCTGCTGCTGTACCAAAAAGAAAGTCTTCGGGAAATCTATTTTCATTTAATTGTCCATACACACTAAAGTTTAAATTTTTCTCTTTTATTTTTAATACGGAGCTAATTGCCACCCTTACCTCAAACTGCAACATGCAATAAGAATCGCAGTGTAAAATTGCTTCAACCACATGTTTATCAGCTGATGATAAGCTTTGTCTGACACTACGAACATACAAAAACAGTTTATTAGTAATACTTAGATAACTATGTAGCACTTAATACATATCAGCGTTTATCATATCAAAACAATACGTGACAATACGTATAAAATCAAAATGTTGAATGAAAAAATTATAATATATAAAGTTATTTTAGAAAACAGTAAAGGTTGAAAGAATTAGTAGTATATATGATAAGTTTATGTACAATAGGTTTGCTGTTATTATCAGTACTTAACAGATATCAAAACGGTAAAAAGCATTCTAAAAAACATTTACAATATGAGTTGCATATATGCTACACTATAGTTTTAACTGAAATTTGTACACAAGGAAACTGTTTTCTGCGGTTTGCCATCAATTACTAGCCTTTAAGAAAAAAATTGTAATAATATGAGCTACATCTAAGTTGCACTAACGCTTTAACTGATGTTTGCACATAAAGAAGCTATTTGTTCCTTTTCTGTTCTTTTCAGCAGTTTCCCATCCCCCAAATCTAATCTTTTTCGCAATTTTCTAGGCCGATAGAATTAGAAACCGTTTCCTTCGCGATCTTTCTTGCTTCATATGATATTTGTGATTTAAAAAACTTATTCTTCTCAGTCGTTTTCCAACTGCCATCACTTTCCTGCGATGTTTCTAATATCATATAAAATTTGTACACAAGGGAACTTCCTCTTTTCGTTCTTAGCGATTTGCCACCCATTGCTAGACTAAAAGAAAAATTACATTATGATTGTTTTCTATCTTGCGGTTTTTCTAGCTTCTCATTCTTTCATACTACCCCCGAACCGCTTTCGTATTACTTCAGGGGAATGCGGGCGTCCCTTACACACTATGCATTCATGCAACATGCACCCACATGCGCCCCAGCTGAAATTCGAACGCCCCAGCGGATCGACTACTTTTCGCTGTGACCTCGAGTGGCAACGCGTTCCGGCACTAGGCCACCGAGACCCCTAAGCATAAAAATCTTAGGAAACTAAGACTAATGTTCGAAATTCCACGACTTAACATAGTACTTACTTTTAAGAAAAAACACAGAAATGTCTTCAAAAATTCGCTTAATCTCTTAACTAAAGCTTTTTGATAAAATATGCAAACAGATGTTTTGCAAAATTGTATTATCTTCTAAAGTTTCATATACAGATCTATACAGAAGTTTTCAACAATTTTCGTTCTTTACGATAATTTATTTTTTGTTACTAATCTTAAATTTCCTTTTTGAATATTTTTTAGCACCTATTAGGTTTCTGTTTATATTTTTATATTTTCATATATTTGATTGTATTTCCTGTTTTATAATTTTGTATTGCTTAATTTCGTTACATCTGTTCTTATAATTTTATTCCAAAATTTATATATGTTTCGGGTTTTGTACTCGAGGAGTTTGATTTTCGAATTGTCCTGGAATTGCGCTTAATTTTTATCTACATCATTAAAAACTGTTTAAGTTAGTTCATTTTTGTATAAACTTTCTTCGTCCAATCAAAAAATTTAAAATTGACTTTTATTGACCGTAGACTGATCAAGGTTGATACGCAATTAGTTACATTAACGAAGGTGTAATTAGAAAAACTACATTTGTGTGTAATTTATTTATTTTAAATTGTACATAAAATACGTAATAAATATTAAATATTGTTTGTTTTTATCAAAATTGGACATTGTTAAACAATTAGGTGTCGTGCCCTGGATTTTTTTGAAATACTATTCCCGTCAACAATTAACTGAATATAAGAAAATATTATTTAGTATATGTGGCAAATCGTAGAACATAACTATTATTAATGTTATGTTATACACTAAATTGTACAAGTCTAGTCTCCATAACAAATATGTATACAGGGTGTCCCATAAGTTAAGATAAACGGCCTCATAGCGTTGTTCAGCAGTGCATACTGAACGCAAAACAGCTATAATATTTATTTTTCTCATGCTACTTTCTTCACACCGTCTTCTTAAAGTGTGAAATTCGAATGCTGCATATCTTTAACAATAGAGCTAATAGATATTATTGATGAAAGTAGCTCTCTATCAATAAACTTAAGATATTAACAATATAAATGACTTCTGCACAAGTTCAAATTGCAGATTTTTGATCCTAAGATTTTGTTGAAAACGCGAGATTTCCAAATCAAGGCAAATCTAAACAAAAGTGATAGTAATTTCTATTTAAATTGACACTGCTGTTACGAATTTTCCAGCTGCCAAACACATGTTTCTGTTATTTCTTGTATATTCCGTTTCACTTACATTAATGGAATGCACATTTGTGGAGTAAACTGATATGATTTGGATTCTTGGAAAGGTTAGTAGTAATTGTAATGCAGGCTATGTGTTGAACGCTATCCAAATAAAAGACATCCAAACCATACAGTTATTAAACGAACTGACCAACGACTACGAGAGAGAGAGAGAGAGAGAGAGAGAGGAAGTGTTGGTCTAAAGAGAGGTGGTGGTGGTCGTCCATTTATAGTAAGACAGCTCAATATTGAAGAAAATGTGTACAGTTAATTGAATGGGAGAAACGCATGGTATTTTTCGGATTGTAGCCATACCAAAGTAGAACATTACAAGACAGCGGCTATATCTTTTTTGAAAAACGAAAGTGCAATACTTATTACTACAGTATTATAATGTACGAGTTGAGTACTGTAAATGGCTATTAAATCAACATCAGGAAACGAATTTTAGTGGCAATATTTTACGAACAGATGAGGCGACTTTTAATCAGGATGGGGTTGCAGCACTCATAATAATCATGTGTGGGCAGATGAGAACGCTCATGCAACTCATGAAACAATCATTTCATCAGTCCTTTCATTCTTCCAACTCGTCTTAATGCTGAAAAGTTCCTACATTTTCTAAATGAAGATGTTCCAAATACTATTGAAAAATGTTTCACTGATAATTAGACAACATATGTGGTACCAACAAGATCCTGTTGCAGTCCATTATCGAATAATGGTTTGGATTGGTTTCAAAATCATTTTTCAGATCGGTGGATTGGTGGTAAGGGTGCTATAGCTTGGCCGCCAAGGTCATCTGATCTAACAACTCTAGATTTCTATTTATGGGACTACCTAAAGAAAAAGAATTTGGTATAGGTATCTTACACCAGTGATTGTAAATACTTTATTCAGCTGTGGATTAGGCCTATTCGGGATTCTATATAAAAAATAAACCGGTAACAATACCTCATGGTGGTGTGGAAATGAGTTGTTTAATAGTTTTTTTGTGAGGCCAAAAGCGGCGACTGGCCTACATAATAAGAATTATGTAAACATATGTTTTAATAGTATTTCATAGCAACTGCAAAAATATTGTCCGTAGAGCACACAACATGCATATTATACAGTTGTCAAGTTTCCACTTTACTTCGTGCATCGTGTGAAGAAACTAGACCGTGTAAAGTAAATATTTTAACACTTTTTTACAGTATGCCACTGCTGAACAGTGTTACAAGGCGTTTTATCTCGGGATATAGGACACCCTGTATAGTGGGTACAGCACCCGGTTGCGAAGCAAGATGTGCCGAGTTCTATTCCCGGAAACTACCATAAAATCTAAGTAGTTTTTTATGGAAATTTCGATCTATAGATCAGTTTTAAATGACTACCTTGGGGTAATAATAAGCGGCTGAATCGTAGTGGTACCCAAACTACCTCGTAATGTCGATCGGTTCTATCAAAAGCAGCAGCTGTAACTGCTACTCTACCATAGCGTTGAGACGCTATAAAGGGAATCTATTATTACTCTTAAGTAGCGATGGTATAGTTGTTAATAAACTCGTTGATGTCCATAGGCCTCATAATTGGATAAGGTAGATATGTCGTTGAATAAAACCACAGTTAAACCAACCACTTTTCTATTGTTTTCATCACGCCGTCATTATCTAACGTAGCGAACACGCGCTTTCTGACTGTATTTTCCATTTTAGTACAATCCCAAAGGTTTGGGTTTCTCAAATTTAAATTTAAAATAATACTTATAATCATGATTTGATTTCTGTTACAATAATATTTAATTTCGGCGTTGCCGTGAGATGTTTAGTTCTTTAATTATGAAGTGTCACATTTAGTATATTCATGGTTGTATTTATTTAAATAATTTTTCCTACAATCCTTTAATATTTTGTAATTTTTATATTTTCTCTTACTAGGTAAGTCTATTTTGTTTTTTCTGAACATGTGAAATATTTTTATATGGTTATTTTAGTCTGAAGAAGAACCCAAGTGGGTTCGAAAACGTTAACAACACCATTTTATACCTTTAACAACATTAAATCTATTTTGTGGGATTTGACTGTGGTTTTATTCAACGACACAGATATAGTTGTTGTAGTAAAAATAATGAAATGTATTTTTGACCCACGATGTAAATTGTAAGTTTCTTGCCTATAAGGTTGTCTTTAGACGTGAAGTTATTGACAAATATCCCAAAAAGAATTGAGAAGATTTTGCACTTTTTTTAAATGTAGTTATAGTAATTTTTCATCTCGGCTTCATAGGGCAAAATATATATAATTGCAAAAATCAGAAAATTATGTTATTCAAATTTTTAAAGTTACGAAAGCGAGATGTTGTCATTTAGTTAGGGGAATATTTGGTCCGTAAAAATACTAAATATGTGAAATATTAGCAACTATTGGGCGAACCATGAAAAAAGGTGAAAAACAATTTATATCGTTAACAAATATGATCTCCTTTTTTCAGTTAATAAATAATCACCAAATACCATCCTACAGTTGATATTGCGTCATTGGAGCAAACAATTTTTATCTCGAGCTCGAAGTTTCAATTTTAAATGTATAGTATTCTATATATTTAGCTGTAATTATTTTTCATTGTATAATCGCTTCGAAATTTCAGTAAGTCTAGTACAGAGAGAGGTGTAGCTAGTACTATATTAATTATTATAAAAGTAGTAAATGGTTTAAAAGGGAGTAAAATAAAATCATTACATTACAAATATAATTGCCATTGTAAAATAGAAATATGAAAAGATATTTACATAGGGAATATTTTCCTTAATTTCGTGTTCAGGACTGTATAAGTTTCTTTTACTATTTACAGCTGCAGTTACAATTTTTTAAATGCATTAAATTGTGTATTAAATTACAAGTATTCGTTTGACGTAGTGTAGTGCCAATGTATTAAAACTTGCCTATCAGTCTACAACTATATAGTAAGCAAGACCATCTTGCTATAATATACAATGTATTTTGGGTCCTTACAGTAACTGAGATTCTGCTTCGTTTAGTTTAAATTGTAACTATTAATGAATTGTTAAATTTTCTTAAAGAAATCTAAATTAAAGTGGTATTTTTATTATGCATATTTACAAACATTTCATTCTAACAATCAGATATCAAACACTGCATTCAAATATTAATTTTTTTCTGTTATTCCTAAACCAACTACAGAGAACATTTTACAAATAAATTTGGGTTAAAAATGTTAGGGCAAGATATAGTATAACAAATAAGTGTATACCATAACGTGGTAGATCATAAACAACTGTTTTCCTCTGCTTCAATTCTTCTATTTACGAACAGTTCTTTCATATATCTAGCAGACGATTTTGGCCTGCGTGGTCTGGCGGTATCGTTAAAGTCAACATGGTACAATCCAAATCGACGTCTGCGAACAAGTGAATATGATTTTAAAATTTTGGTTTGGTGAAAATATTAGAAAATTAAATCTTACCCATATCCTTCTCTCCATTCAAAACTATCTAAAAGACTCCAAACCGCGTACGCTTTAACATTTACATTATCTTTATAAATCGCATCTAACAGAGCACTTAAATATTGCTACAACAAACAATTTTAGATTCTGTAAGTAAACAATGTATCTACGTTACTGTATGATAATTGATTCTCTGTTGATCATCTATTTCCCCCCTGTCGGGAAATCCATTTGTAGTTATGTAAATGGGTACCTGCTCGTATCGGTTCTTTAAATAACTTAATATCTTTCTGAAACCCCATGGAAGGACACTTAAAGTCGTTTCGGGCCAATCTGAATACAAATAAGATTTCACACCAAGATCCTTATAATAAGAAGGCTCTCCAATTGGATCTTCTGCTCTGTCAGCTACCATAGTGTAATGGTTAAGTCCTAAATAATCATATGTACCCCGAATATAATGTAGTTCTTTTCTAGTAAACGATAGAAGACGTGATTGTGAAAATCCTTCGGATTCACTCCGCAAATCTACGCTGTCCTTTACTGTATGAGGGTAGTCTCCCTTTGGATGAAAAATTGGATCTGCGAACAAACCAAACTATACTGGTGTTACAAAAGTAAATGTCACTCAGTGTGATGTTACTGTAAAGTCTAAGCTTCTTTGAGCAGCAGCAATATCGTCTTTACTGTTGGATGATGGTTCGTACCATTTTGCGTCTATTGCTATGCCAATTTTTCCTAAAATAATTTAAACGTGCGTTAATTGCTATTTTGTAATAATCATTTCAGTTTTTCTAATTTAACTTTGTTCCAATATACTATAGTATACAACTTAAACTTGACTACAACTGCATTGGTTTGGCAATTAAATAAAATATTTACAGTTACTTTAAATAAATGTTTGTGTTCTAATGAAGTCGAACATATCAACTAGCAGTATTGTTCCACTCCTTTTATGAATTCAACTATGAATCAAAATCGGTACCTTTTTGTCTTTGTTTATATGTTTTATTATACATGTGATAAACTTTAGCATGTGCCACTAGAAGATTGTGGACGCACATATAATCTCCGATTCCAGAAGAATTATAACCAGGCCCTTTCTTATCGTGTATGCATATTATTCTAGGATCATTGAACGTGAACCACAGTTTCACTCTATTCCCAAAAATTGTAAACGCCACTCGCGCATACTCTTCAAACCAGTCTACCATTAAACCATTTGCAAATCCTCCTAAATCAGCCAGTGGTTGAGGAGTGTCCGAATGAAATAAAGTGACCATTGGGATAATATCATTTTCCAGCAGTGTATTTATAAGCTGTTCATAATATCGAATGCCATCAGGATTAATCTTGTATGAAAATCCTGTTGGCAAAATTCTCGACCAGGATAAGGAAAAACGGTAGAATTGTGCTCCTATGTCTTTTAGTAAAGCTATATCTTCCTTAAATTTGTGATAGGAATCACATGCTATATCTCCGTTACTACCGTCCAAAATTAGTTCTGGATGTTCGTGGGTGTAGCGGTCCCAGATGTTTTCTCCCTTGCCTGTAATTTTTAACCTGTAAATTATAATACCATGCAAAAGCGATGCGGTACGCTTTCTTACCAGATTCATTCCAGGCACCTTCTATTTGGTATGCTGCTGTTGCAGCACCGAACAGAAAGTCCTCGGGAAAAGTATTCCTATTTAATTGACCATAGGCTCTAAAATTTTAGTATAAATATTTTGTTAGAATAACCTGTTGAGTCATTGTTATACTCACTGTAAATAATTGCTTATGAAAATAATAATTGTGAAAAATTTTTTCAGCCACGTTTTTGTTCTGAATGCAGAAACAGAACGGGATGATTTTTACTTTGCTTACGTAAATAATGTCGTTAATGTATTTAATGTATATTGCATTATTTTTTATTATTACTTTATGAGCATAAAGTAAAATTTGTTTAAGTTATTACTCTAATTGCTTATGTTAGCAAATAATTTAAAATTTACAATTGTTTGACTTTTAACTACAGCAGTAAGTACAACTGCCATAACAGTTTAACATGGAGATTACTAGATATGTATGATGCCCCTCAGTAGTACGAGTATCTGTAACTTACAGTCACAGTAAAAAAGAAGGAACTGTTTGTACATTAGTGAATAACAATTCATTAGAGAACTTAATAGAACTAGAACTTTAAAATAATAATTTAGAAATACTACAGCAATTTATGCATTGATATACATATTAGGGTTGAACGGAGACGGAGGTTCAAATATGCAAAACCTTGAGAGCAAACTTTTTACACCTAAATACGTATTTCGACAACTAAACGTTACCATATGTTTGCATAGCGGAACACTGCAGACACTAGTTAAACGGTATTCGTAGTGCAGCACAATTCACGTTAGTGATTACTCGAATGGGCAGACTAATATCGTCGGTCCCGGTTGCCATACATCTCTGACAATCTTAAACATTCTAGTGGAACTTCTATCCTCTGTTCGATGGGTTAGATTAGCCTCCTGTCAGGCATACGTGCAAAAAGAGGTGGCAGAACCTACTCCATTGTAGATAATTTTCAGGGCATTGACCTATACACAGAAAAAGAGGAATAAGTTACCATCTTAAGTATGAACTGATTAACTTGGATTAAAATAACCATGGAAGTACAAAGTCATTGGATCTCCAATATAGACTTGGCGAATAATCTTAGTCTACATGTATCAGTCCTTACTGAAAAGGGCAACTCAGTTGTCGAAATATGCATTTAAGTGGACGAAATATTGTGTTGGAAGAAGTTTTTTAAAACTTTGCAATGATTACATGATTACGCGATTCAGTAGCGTTGTCGTAGTGGTAACGCATCTGCCTCGTATGTGAAGCAACCTCTCTTCAAATCCAGACGAGCGTTAAGAGTATTTTTAGTATATTTAGAAAGAGCTATTCCTATTTGTTCTTCTTCTTGGTCTTCTGTTTAGGCTTTCGTCTGTTATTTACATACTTTAAGGTGTGTCCACTGATGAGGATATCCAGCAATTGGCTCATCTTTTTGGAGGACGCCCTATATCTCTTCTTCCTCTAGGTTTAAGGTCTTGTGCTATTCTTATCATTCTTTCCTGGTTGGCTCTCTCTACGTAGGAATTCCATTTCTTCCTACGCTGTTTTGAGACTACTACATCTGTTGCAGTGCTCTCTAACGTCTTCATTTCACACCCAATTGTTATTTGTTAACAGTATAAGTGGAATATCCAATAAATAGCAGTTAAATAGAATTAATCTGTTGAAACATGAAAACTTAAATAACGAGAAACAATAGCCGTGGAGAAAGTAGTTACGTTGCATTTTGTACGGCAAAAACAATAATCAACAAAAAATTAAATAATTTAAACATAACTGGATACTGGGGCCTCCTACTATCGTAAGTTACTTAAAATATCTTTGACTGAGGTAAACTTCTGAATCTATGATCTTCTCCAAGACAACAGTGGAAGTATACGTAATATGTTAATCTACTAACACTAAAAGCCTCTATCCTACATACCAGTTACAGATTATAACACCTAAATTATTAAACTTCTGTTTAAAATGATAAAATAATATGATAATGTAAATTCTATCATACTAGTACTTGTGGGATCGTTTTACTGCTGGAAGTTACTTAAACCAACTTTGGCAGAGGTAAAACTGTGGTTTGGTATGAGCTTCCTTAATTAACCAGTGAAAGTTAAATGCTAATCTGTTAGCAGTTGAGAGATTCTATTCTCAACAACAATTAGGGCACGTTACTCCTAAATTAATAAAGAATTGTTTCCGTTCAACTCAACGGCAATAAGAATATTCTGACCATGAAGCAGACGAGGAAGAAAATTTTATCATGGAAGCACTTGTGGAACCCCCCTTATTACTATAAGTTACTTAAAGCCTGTTTGGTTAAGAAGACTCTCAGATGCTATGAGCAACACCAAGTCAACAATGGAAGTCTTATTCTATTCTAGTAACCATATTGCAGTAGAACTAAAGTGACCACCCAACGGACGAGTACGAAATGGTCAGTTTATGGAAATCAAATTACATCTAGTATGTAGCTCATTCAGTTTTTGTGGTACACCTAAGGAAACGATAGCAAACTTATACATACACTATTACTAACAGGGTCAGTAAAACAGTAAAATTAATATAGACACATTATTGAAATTAAATGCACCTTATTACTTTAGCAATTTGTAAGGGAAGATTTTTCAGATAAGGGCTAGGTACTTATGTAAAGAAACTTACTGTATTACGTAGAGTTAACAGTTGACCTGGTCACATTAACAGGTAAATTTTGATAAGATATGTTAGTTAGTCTGATCACAAAGGCTGTTGGTCACTATATAGAAAATAAAATACTTTACAACGGGATTTTGATAGGGACCGGGTAAACCTGGTCGCTTTGACCGGATGGTCGTAATATAATGGTCGTCACTTTTGCAGGTTTTACTGTATATATTAAATTTTAGTTAGGGTTAATTATGTATAATCGATTAAGGGATACTCTCTGTCCAACTAAAAATTATATCAGTCATAGTTAGAACGCCGCTTTATTGGTTCGTTTCGTATTGATTAATCAAAGAAATCCCTTGTTGGATATTAAAATAATGATATTATCACAGGAATCTCAAATATTATAGTAAATATACATGGGGTTAAAAGTGGGGATTGGATTGTAATACATTTTTTAGATTTTTATAGTTCTAATTTGTAATATACTTTTCCAAAATATATGAAGTAACAGAAACGTCATTCTGTTAACGCCGTAAGCAGTTGAAATGCATTATCCTATAATTTAAATCTGACTAAACTGCTGAGTACTTAGAACATGTGTAATTACTCCTATTATATACAATTTACCTAATGTTACCCAGTAAAATACAGAAATGGTTGAAATAATGAACATTATGCTTTGTGCCTATTACTTTTTTAGGCATAGAAAATTACACTGTATCAAATAGTTCATAAATTGCATTTAGAAATAATTATAAATCAACAAAAACCTTCCTAGTTTCTATAACTTTCTTGAAATATTTTACAGACGTCTTAGCTGTTCTTGGTCTATTTGGATCCGTAAAGTCTACGTGATGCATGCCATATCGATGACTGAAAAATAAAGTCAACGTAATTACAAGTACATAAAAGTAGTAACAGCTTAAGAACCTTTACAAAACCTAAGAAAGATCCCTCTATCTTCAAAATTGATATTTTTAATATAGCAATGGTAACACATATCAATCATTTTCTAACGACAATTTGCCTAAGTCTGAATGTGAAAAATACATACGCATAACCATATTTCCATTCAAAGTTATCTAGAAGGCTCCAGGCGGCATAGGCTTTAACGTTCACCTTATGGTCGATCATGGCATCAAGTACGGCGTTTAGGTAGTCCTAGAAATAACACTAGTAAAACAACAATTTATTTGCCGTATGTACAGTTACTTTGTAGTAGTTAATTCTTCCAATATCTTCCAGTTCTCCGTGATCTGCAAAACCGTTTTCAGTAATATATATCTCTACATCACCATATCTATTTTTGACCCATTTAAGCAGGTTAGTAAAACCCCATGGTACAACCTGGAAACGTTAGATAATAGTTTTATAGAAATATTGTCATGCAGTACTCTTTCATTAATTTGCCTTAAGCCATGGCGCTGCACTTGGAGGCCAAGAAGAATCTTGCCACGTTCTACACCTTGAATCTTTATCAAGAGATGGATCCCCGATGGGTTCGTCTTCAATGTTTTCAGCTAATAAGGTAGTATAGTGATTCAGCCCAAAGAAGTCATATGTTCCCTGGATGTAGTCTATTTCAGTTTGATTGAATGTCGGTAAGCGTGAACTTGAAAAGCCTTCCTTTTTACTTCGTGCTGCTACCATGTCCTTCATTTCTTGGGGATAGTCGCCCCCTGGACGAAAGATTGGATCTGCGTACCATCCAAACTATATTAGTTGTGTAGGGAGGATCTGTATATTATAATTATATTACCAAAAACAGAATTTTTCTTTCGGCAGCTGCGCGATCTTCTTCTGTATCTGTGTTTGGCTCGAACCATGAAGTGTCAATTGTTATACTTATTCGACCTATAGAATTTTATAATACAATGTTTTAGTCGAGCCTGACTTAAATTCAACTCACCATTTTGGTCCTTTCTGTATACTTTATCATAGAGATGATAAGTGCGGGCATGTGCCTTCAACACATTATGGGCACAAAGGTAATCTCCAATTCCAGCTGACATATATCCAGGTGCTTTATTATCCCCCCCATAGCCTTCGAAGCAAATTTGCTTTGGTTCGTTGAAGGTCAACCACCACTTTACCCTATCGCCGAAATGATCAAACGCTACCTTAGCATATTCTTCAAACCAGTATGGGAATAAACTATTAGTAAAACCACCCAAATCTTCCAGTGGTTGAGGAGTATCCCAGTGGAAGAGGGTGACCATGGGTATTATCTCGTTTTTTATCAGCAAGTCTATCAGTTGATTGTAATAACGAATTCCATCGGGATTGATCTTATACGCGAAACCTTTTGGGAGGATTCTAGACCAAGATAGGGAGAATCGGTAAAATTTTACTTTCATTTCCTTCAAAAGAGCGACGTCTTCATGCAGTTTGTGGTAAGAATCGCAGGCTATGTCCGCATTGCTTCCGTCTTGAATGAATTCCGGGTGTGTGTGGGTGTAACGGTCCCAAATATTTTCACCCTTTCCTAAAATAAGAAGCCTCTATAGGTAATATTGTGATGACTGAGAACAATAGAAGAGAATCTACAACACACTTAACGGTCTAGTCATATTTTCAGTTTTGTTTTTAAAATTAGAAATGTAGACAAATCGGAGCTCATAATTTCAACTGATAGTTCATTGGTAAATTCTTTAAGAATGACTTACCGCTTACATTCCATGCCCCTTCAATTTGATACGCAGCCGTTGCCGTTCCAAACAAAAAGTCCTCTGGGAACTCCCTCTCTTGTCCGTATACACTGAAACATTAACATCTTTCATTTATATATAATGCGCATAAAATGTTCCACTTACCATACAGTCCAATATAAAATAAAACCTAAAATAGGCACTTGTTTCTTCATCTTGAGTCAAAGTAGTACAAATTACGATACCGAATGTAATTCTGTATATTATGATAACGAAATAACCTGGTATCTATTTTGATAACGGACGAAGTGTTCATAGTTTTTTCAAAGCGCGGTTTCACTGCGATTTACTGACTAGTTGTGGTGGACGAACAAATTCAGTTATACTTTTATACTCACTTTTTGATTTTAGGAGGTCACCTATTAAATACCATATGCATTAGGTCATCTAATAATTACATAATCACGTCATGCTCGAGCTAGGCGTAATAATATTTAATATTAGAGAAAATTTCCAGCAAGCAGACAGAAAACAGGAACCTATAAATAATATTATCTCATCGGTCAAAACAAAGACAACCTTATATTAAATGAAACAGTGACACCACTTGTGATGCTCATTACGATAATCATATAAAAAAGTTGCGGGTAGTTTGTTACTTGAACACGGCCAACTGTAAATATAGTAAATAGTTATCATGTCATTTTTTTAGTATTTAGTATAGTCAAGTTTTAAAATGGGTATTATCAACCATGTTTATATCTTAAAGTAGCTCAAAATAGACTAATTAGGGTTTACTATTGTCACTGTAGCTACGTTAATAGGCGACCTGTATACTGTTTTTAAGTAGTAGAAACATATCCAAGACTATATTAAAATGACAAAATATGGAAAAAATGATAAGAACTGGTGATAAATAATTGCCAAATTAATACGAACATATAACTGAATCAACTAACGAGTTGTGATCTATTTGTATTTAATTTAATAATACTTGTTCGTTTTATTATAAACTGCGATATTTTAAGACCATAATGCATAAAACTTCATTATCTTAATTTTCTTATTTAATTTTATAAAATCAAAACATTGTCAAGATCTAATTTATGTTATCGTTTGGCTGCAATCCTCTGTCTAGCGTTCAGGTAGACGGCCCTAAGCCACGGAAAGTAAAGGGGGAAGAATATAACAGCTAGCCGATGTTAAAAGTTACTTTTGAATTTGATTCTCAAGTAGGTTTAGGATACTCTTAAGGATGTGTTACATATAAAACACCTGGATGTCCACCTTAACACAAAATTAAGTAAAACTGCTATATTAATCATAAATCAACGCAATGTCATATCAGATTAAGACATTTGTATCAGTTTATAAACAGAAAATCACAACTAAAACCTGAGTGCACTGTACTAATGTGCGAAGCTAAAGCAGGATTGCCACTTCTTGTATTTGAATTCTTATAGAGTAACATAATAATATTTTTCGGAATAAAATTAACTAAAAGTGTGTCTGTTTTTTATGTTGTATATATCTTTAAATTACTTTTAATTAATAACTTCTCACAACATCGTTAAAATTGCTTTATTGATATAGAAACAGCATTTAAAGTTTCCATAAATATTAATAAACAGTTATCCACTCACACTACTTCTATAAATAAATATTCCTTTAAAACATCAAAATCTATTTAAAAAAATTATACTCTCTCTATACCTATGGTATGTGAAAAAAGAAAAAAGTTTTAATTGTGAAGCAAAATCTGTGCTAACTATTTTACAAAATGGTGGTGCCTAACAAAATATGAACTGGATTTGTTTACATTGGTGCGGTGACACTTAATATTGCGAGCAAGTTGGCTGTCGAGCAAACGGATGGCGAGCAACTGTCTTGGCAAACAACTTTCACTGCGAGCAAACACTGGCGAACAAGTGGTGGCGAGTAAATGATCTAGCAACTTGCTCGCTACCTATAGCTAGACTGCTGACTGCTGGCTGGGAGCGATGTTCGCCAAGACTGTTGCACGTCATCCGTTTTCTGCACAGACAACTTGTTGGCAGTACTGGGTATAAGAGCATCAATGCAATAGAACTAGTTTTTATTTTGCTAGGTAAGCTCATTTGTAAAGTAATTCTATAATTCAGCACATTTTTGCTTTATAATTGAAACATTTACTTCCATTTTCAGATATGTATAGGTACATGAATTTCTATAAAAATAAATTTTTTGATTTTAGCGTAATAGTAATTTATACAAAAAAAAATCGTTTTAACAAAACATTTATTTATGTGTATGTAAGTATATGGTCGTGGACATCATGGAAACGGCTAGTATTTTAAGTTGTAGAGATTTATTAAAAATTGATCAAGTTCAATAAGCTTGCAAGAATGTAGCATAGCCGGTAAAACAATCATCCGACATATAAATTTAAAAATATATACAACATAAAAATCAGATCCAGTCTTTGTTAATTTTATTAGGAATAAAAGAATAAATATCAGCATATATACATTCAAATACAACAGGCAACCTGGCTTTCTTCTTCTCTTCGTGCCGTCTCTATCAGAGGTTCGGGTCTGGGGATCAATATAGCAAATTCTTCGCTATTTTCAGCCGCTGTAAATACCTGTTGCACGTTCATCCCAGTCCATTGCCGTATATTCCTCAGCCATGATGGTTTTCTTCTCCCTATACCTCGTCGTCCTTCTATCTTCCCTTTCATTATTAGTTGAGAACCGTTATAGGTATTATTACGCAGTATGTGGCTTAGATAAGCTGTTTTTCGTTGTTCTATTGTTCTTATTAATTTTTGTTGTTTATTCGTTCTTCTTAGCACTTTTTCATTTGTTGCATGCGATGTCCATAATATTTTTAACAGTCTTCGGTATAACCGCATTTCAAAAGTATTTAGTTTGTTTATCATTGCACTGTCTAAAGTTCATGCTTCAACCCCGTACAAAACTTAGGGCAGTATATAACATTTTACCCTGTACAACTTCCTTTGAGCAGTCTATGACTGGAATTCACGGTTCTTCAGGAAAATTTGTAGTTAGAGCGGCTGTGCGAAGTCTCGCATTATTACGCTAGACAACGAAACCAGGTCCCCTATATATAGGTCTAGGTGTTGTGATCTACAAGAGTCTTTCCTACATACCTTGCAGCATTTAGCCATTCTGACACTGCTACGAGGTGAAATCTGATGTAGGCTTATACTGGTCCTTGACAACCCCTTTGGTATAAGGAACACCACGACGAGGTTAACAATCTAGCTCAACCATCACAACAAGTAAGGCGAAATCTAGACTCATCCGAACAGCGTACAGACTACTATTAGTCCATATCAGAGTTCATATGATTTAAAGCAAACCGATACCACTAAGCTTCTGGAGGTGTTATGTCTTTTGCTAGAGAATTGCGCTCACCGACAGCTCAAATGAAAATAAAATAGTCTAGCGGAAGGGCTATTTTGCGTTTTGCCTCTTTAATGGCCTTAAAAGAACCGAATGGCTTACACCGACAACTCTTACAGCATATCGGAAACTGCTACCATCTTCTATCAAAGCTACGGTTGCAACTCCAGCTTCTCATTTTGTAATATAACTTCTACATTTAATTCGTACCCATTTTACGGGGTTTATTAAGCCGATATTATTTAGTACTACTATTAGCTGAAAATATTTAATTATCATAAATTATAGGAATATTAAAACAAGGTTGTGGCGTGGGGTTGGCTTTACACTAAGAAAGCTCTTATGGGATAACATTAATTTCATTTCATAATCGTGATCCTCGTTTGTACCGCTTGCGCAGTGTCGAGGCGGTATGAAGCAGAGTTAAGCTAGTTTGTGCTATGCACAACAGGGGCCGATTCTGCAAGCTACCATGCTGGTGCGAAACTGTGCTTGACTTTCCTGGTGTGTGTGGATGTTTTTGTTTATGGCCTTGTTACTCCTCTAGCGAGCGTAATACGATGAGTGTCATTAGTTTCATCCCCAATGGCAAATGAATATCGGGACCCAGTACCGATCAACCAGGGAATTAGAAAATTTTCGACCCCTGGAGCGATTCGAACCGGGAAGCCTTCGGACTGTTACAACCAAAGTCTGACTGTCTTACCACTGAGCCACCCCAGTTATTTTTTTAAATGCTAAAACAAATCCCTAATCGACATTTTCTATTATAAGTTTTTTTTTGTTGTTTTCAACAGTGTTATTCATCTCTGAAAATTATATACAGGGAATTTTTCTTTTCAGTATACATAGCCTATGTATACTTTTAAAAGAAACGCGTCAATTTCTCCTATTGTGTAGGCAACCAACTATACAGACAACTCAAGCATGCTGTGACCACAGCAATCAAATTAATTCAATGCTAAAAAATAAAATTAATCTTTATTTAGTGTCAAACAATTGTTAGAAAATTTAAATCAGAGGGATGCGTAATAAATT
>JABXWE010043055.1:0-21866 GCA_014611495.1 Limonius californicus | reverse complement strand
AACTTACCGGTAGTTTTTTTATTGCCCTTAGTAGTCAGTATCATTGTTGTTGCCAACTAGGCGTTACACTTGTTCAAGAAAAATATTTACATTAAATACCTTTATAGGACCTACAGTCCTAGGTAAGCTATAGCTTAATGTGGACTCCGAACCATGGGAAGTGTACATACATCTCCAGTGAAGATTTACTAGGCAGAATACCACGCTGATTTGTCATTGCCTTGCGAGAGACAACGGCCGTTAAAAGACCGATATTTCTGTGCGCTAACCTCTAGCTGACGACCACCTCTTACATCTCATATCCGTACACAACTGTAATGATTATGATAACAGATCTTTATTTTTTAATCATTTATACAACCGTCCCCCCGCCCCCCGGAACCGCTTTCGCATTACTTCAGGGGTTGCTGGCGTCCCTTACATACTAACCATTCATGCAATCTCCACCCTAAATTTAACTAAGTGAAATACGGAAGCCTCAGGCGGATTTCGACCACGCGGCCTATCGGACCGTATTTCACTGTGACCTCGTCTGACAGCACGTATTCGCACTGGGCCATCGAGGTCCCCTACATAAAAAGTATTCTAGAATTCTTCTTCTGAACGTTATGTAAAGATATTATTAGTAAATCAGTTGTTCTATCAATTGTATTTATTAATGGAATTGGATAATTCAGCAGTTTTAATGATACCACAAATTTTTTAGAATAAACTTCCCTGCGTCCAGCAATTTCTGCGCCCAACAGTCTCTGGGCCAAATCATCCCTGCACCAAATCATCCCTGCACCTGCACCTGCACCTCGAGTGGTAGTGCGTATTCGTACTGCTCCACCGAGGTCCCTATGATAACAGATCTGTGGTGGTATCATTAAACCAATGCCATGATGTTCTGTATCTTCCAATACTAGGCTGTCGAGTATCTTCCCTTGTGTTCTGAGTATTTGTAGTCGATATAACATGGCCGGGAAAATAGGGGTATCTTCCTTTAATGAAATAACTCCACGCTCTATTTTCATATGTGCTAGTACTTCGTTATTTGTTCATGGTGTTATTTTAGTAATACATGGTAACGGCGAACTGCTTTCTCGTAATACAACCGTAAACCATTAACCTAATTTTCTTATTTGCATCGAACACTACATTAGACCTGTGATGTAATCACGTTTGGTTTGTATTAACGCAGGCTTTAGAGTAACGCAAAAATTAAGCCATATCACAGGAATACAGAAGTTACTTATAGATTTTGAATTCAAATATTTTACACGTATGTCTTTTTTTGCATTTAACGTTCCTTAGAAATAAATTCAAATTAGTCACACCTCACCTAAAAAAATAAGGCACTACCGTGACGTTTATTTCTGTTTTTTTAGTTGTCGGTATAGTTGGTTGCCTACATAATCGGCGTAATTGACGCGTTCTTTTTAAAAGTATACATATGCAGTGTATACTAAAAAGAAAAATTCCCTGTATAGCATTTCTACAGATTTACATCACAACTGAATTTAAAAAGGTCATTCCATAGATATCTGAAATGTTGAACCATGCAGACTGATGCCATCCTTCCTCTAAAATTTAACTAGAATTTTCTAGCTTTGACCTTATTTGAATAATATGATTCGGAAATTCCCCTCCGGTTTCGAAAACCCCATTGCTCTCATAATGCTCTATAATTGCAAAATCAGAAACAAATTCCAATTTAAAAGGATTAATTTAATTCTTCGTTAAACGATATACTTATAGTGTATCAGTTATAAGGGCTAATGACATCCAAAATATTATAGTGCTAAAAGCTTAACGCAGTTGTCGTACAAAGAAAATTTTAAATTGGATAGACTGTACTTCGGGCACATTTAGCCCTTTGCTACTAGTCTCAGCACGGAATGAATGCAATTAGGGGCCTTTAATTTTCAAACTCTAATCATGTGTCTACACTGGATGACGCTATTGAGTCGCCTCTGTCGATTAGGGAATAAAAATTCAATTTTCTGAACATTTTGTCGTGATCCCGAGGCACCTCAGAGCTTCTACCGTTTTATCTTGTGTGTCGTTTAACAGTGAAGAGAATAGCAAGTTGTAGATAGAAATTTGTTCATTATGAGGGTGTTTTTAAGTCCCGATGCAAAAAAAAACGAAGTTTTACTTCTGTCTCGCTGGTTTGAGTTTTTTATACATATAGTGCTGCGCGTCCATAAATAATAATTATAATACACTTCCGTATAATTATTATGGAAGAGTGGGCGGGTCGGGAATATTTCTGTGCTAGGCGCTTCAGAAGGGGTTTTGTATTTCTAAATTTTCAGGTACAATAACACAAGTGGTCAAAGTTTTCTGCAACGGGTTTGAATGTTATTTATTAAGTCATGAATATCCACGTAACTAGCACGACTAAGTTACAGAACACTAACTATAAACACTATTTTGCTAAACTATTCAACCAAATGAGTTTGCTGATTTTTTTCTGCGCACTTTCCTAACAAGAAAATGTTGTCGTTTAAAATTTTCTGACAGTAACAGTAAATTAAAATTTTTAGTTACATACATCATCAACATTCATATTTTAACGCCCGGCATAAACTCATTTTACAAAGCAGTTTAGTTCGTATTTTGATGTAAAGAATTTGCAGTTTCATTATTTGAATAGCTTCCATAATATTAACAATTATTTTCTTGTATCGCTGTTATTAATAGGGAAAACATTTCCTTTGTGAAGCACAAAACCACGAAGATTGTACACGTTCAAGCTTTTCAAATACACGAACATTCAGTAAGGACATAAAATATCGTTGGCTGAAATTCCCAGTTCATCGTAGCCGTAACATCGGTTTTATTATTCCTGCCAACTCTCAGATAGTAGATTTGACTCGCAAACTGTAATTCCCTTTTCCATTGTGTTTAAGGATTGGGGTACCAAGAACATCTCGAGAGTGAAACGTAAAAATATTTAAATTTAAATCTCGTTGCGGTTAATTTTAAAACAAAGTCAAACGCTGCGCCAAGACGTGATTTAAAATCGGAATTGTACGAGCACGGCTTTGCTAATTCTTCTTTTCGCGCGAGGAAATCCTGAACACGTTTCCGGTTTTCTAAGAAAATTTCGCGGCCTTGTTTTGCGGTTTTTATTTGGTTTTAATTTTAATGTTATAGCGCCGCTTTCAAATGGGAAAAGAATTACAGAGCTTTGTATAGAAGTTTGCATGTTAAATTTTAGTACTTCAACTCGTTTACAGCAACTTGCTAAAATAAATATGTTTCCTAGCAACAGAACTGGATTTCTCCATTTAAGGAATACGCAATTCGAAAATTCTGTTAAAAAAATTATTTCCACAACTCCTTCGGGATGTCCTTAAAAAGTGCGAATGGCGTTTCTGTTCTAAAATAAAATGTTGGATGGAAAACGTATGCAGCTCAGGTAGTAAATTCTGGTGATCCCTACGAAAACTAACAGAGAATCTGAAATGAGTTTAAATTTCACCACCATATAAAAGTATGAATGGCTCATGAAAACGAGAAGCTGAATGCGGTGGCACTTAAGTATGGGTAAAAATAAGTGAACGATGGATAACGAGTACTTACTTTTCATTCCAACTTGAATAAGAAAATAAAAGAAACTTCGATTTCAATGTTAATTATAACGTCTCAGAGAAGACATCTCTTGAAAATGGGCCGACAGTCGGAAAATACTACAACTGAGATCTGTGAATTCCAGTAGAGTCAAATTTTTCATTGAATATGGTAACAGAGTCGCTAATGAGAATAAGTTAGTTTGACAAAACTGATCTAAGATTTTTAGATGACTATCAGACTGTAACAGATTTAAGGAGTGATGAAGCTGAAATTCATACCGTTTCCATCAAATAAACAATCTAACAATCTAGTTATGATATTGTTACGTATTGCCCTTCACCCCAAAAAAAGTACAACGCCCATCCCCATTTTAGAAATAATAATAATCATAATTTCAACGTTATTTGTTTCAGCTTTATACCTATTTTGTCATTTTCAAAAGCATTATTAATATTATAAACATTTGTACTTAGGACAACAGCAATTATGCGTCTTCGTCTTTTCCATTTCCCTTCTGCCCTTCAGAGCGTCGGGTCCTCTATCCATTTTCCTAACTGGTTGCGGTCGGCAGCCATTCTTTTCACATCCCTTAGTTCTTTACCTCTCCGCGTTACACGCCTTCCTCCCATGTTTCTCGCGGCCTCTCCCTTCCTCGTTTTCCCTCGGACCTCGCTTCCATTGCTCGTCTGGGGTTTCTATTCTTGTTCATCCTCACTACGTGCCCATACCATTTCAGCTATCCATTTTCTACTTCATAGATTAGTGGATTTACTCCTATTTCCTCTCTGGTAACTGTTTCTTACGCGGTCCCTTGTGGCCCTACCCACCAATCTTCTCAGGTATTTCATTTCTCCTGCTGTTATTCTACTTCTAGTTTTATCCTATATCTTCCAGCTCTCAGATCCGTAGCTTAAAGTTGGTACATATATGCTGCTGTATATTCGTAGTTTTGTCTGTGTACTGACTTCCTTCTTTGCATAGTGCATAATATATTTTGCTCGCTTTGTTCGTTCTATTGAGGATCTCTTGTTCTGTTGTTCAGGTTCTATTCAAAATTATTCCCAGGTACTCGTAATTGTCAACCCTTCCTATTGCGTGTAATTCGTGTGTTTCTCTGGGCATCGTTCTTTATTATTTCCATTGGTTTGCTATTATTTGTATTTATCCTCATTCCCCATCTCTCAATTGCTCTGTTCCATTTACTGACCGCTTGTTGTAGCTTTCCAGACGAGTATGCTAGTAATACTATGTCATATGCGCATACAAGGCATTGCATGAATTTGTATTGCTTGTAGGTTCCAGTTTCCTATTAAGTGTTGATTCCTTGGATTTTTAAGTGATCTGATTCCTAACTTTTACAAATAGAAGTGGGCTTAGCGAGTCCCCCTGCTTCATCCTCTATCCATTTTAAAGCTCCCCGATTCTGACCCCTTAATTCGTACTGTTGCTTTGTTCCTTCGTATAGTCTTTTTACACCCTGTTGGAGTTCGTGCTTTACTTGTAATTCTGCTAGTGCTCTCCAGACACATTGTTTAGGTATACTGTCAAACGCCTCTTGTATGTCTATAAATGCCAAGTACAACGGTTTCCCTCTTTAAAGCCTTTTTTCTAATGCCGTTCTTAGTACATATCCTGTGTTTGTCTATGCGGCCTGTACGCAGCTTGTTCCTCTGTTAATTCTTCTTCTATCTCTTTTCTCAGTCTTTTTTCCAGGATGCTGTAGTATATCTTCTGTTGGTGGCATGGGTCCCAACGTTTGCATGTCAGTTTCTGGGAATTTTGAAATTTACGGAAGGTCTGGCATAATGGCTATAAATTGTGTCATTGACGGCCCTTTGTCTCCGCCGTTTAAAGCTGCAAACTCCCAAGTACACACGTGTAAGCGTTACGGGCATGTGGCTACCACACGTAACCAGAGTGACGTCACACACCCCACTTATTTTAAGTGAATTTTGGTTCCACGGAAGTAAAAGTTTTATTTTGCAATAAGGGAGTACGTTTTTGAAGTCCAGGATATAAGCACATAAAAATGTAAATTTAATTTATGTACCTGTTTTTATATAAATTATATTTTGGTTTCTGTATCTCATTTATATTATTACATCCGATAAGAGAAAACATAGAAGACTTATAATTTTAAAGTGCTTCGACGAATTATTTGCATATGATTTAATTCAACATCTTCTGTACCTACTACTGATGATAGGCATATTGCTCTATAGATATCGCAATCATTCGTGTCGCCTTTCTTGTGTACTGGCACTATAACATTCTCCTCCCAGTCGTCGGGTATCTTCTGATCATTTCCGTGGCTATACCGTCTCTATCAGCTGCCCTTCCTGGTATAATTTGGCTTATGGTTTTCTCTACTTCTTCTATCTCAATGTCTGTCTCCTCCTCCTCTTCTGAGCAATTATGCAAAGTTTCAAATTACTAATCTATTAAAAGACATGGCAACAACAACATTCAAATTATAAAACAATTAAACATGAACATTTACTGCTCGAGTCAATTATAGACAAAATCACAACAAACAATCTAATTTCTGTTGAAGCATATATACTCTAGTTATTTTACCTAAAGATAATTGCATACAAAAAGTTAATTATTTTATAACGACTTCAAATTTAGAAACCGTAAATAGAGATCGCACGAAAATCACTACAACAAACGAAAACAAACATTAACTAAACTGTATTGGTATCTTAACAGATTATGAAAAAAAATTCATCAAAATTCACAACCACCAAAACTATACGGTTAATAAAAATGCATAAACATCAAATGCCTATTAGACCGGTAGTGTCATACAGTAAATAATAATTTAGAATACACACAAAATGTTCATTTCAAAATTCTTCCGAATTAATCAACACATTGTCCAATCTAAGTTTACCATCACAGTACAAACTAGTTAATTTTGATATCACCAATATGTTCTCACATTCCTTTGTTAAATATACTTTTTATCAACAAAAATATTGAATCAACTAAACAATACCAGTTGATTCAATTATTCGAACGTTGCATGAACCAATATTATTTTATTTAAAGATCAAATTTATCTCACGAAAGACGGTTTGCCTATAGGAAGTCCAATTTCACCTCTTTTAACTGATATATTTATGGAACAATTAGATCTCATTTTTGAATCAAATCAGTCTTTGAAAATTATGTTTTGGTTCTATTACGTTGATGCGCATGAATAGTTCATTTGAGTTTATTGGTGATTTCTTAACGTTTTTTTAATACTCAACACTCAAACACAGACTTTACAATAAGAAAGAACAAAACAGATATATTAATTTATATTTAGACTTAAACATAAAAATTAATTCTAAAAACAAATCTGAATACTCTATTTATAGAAAATCACAACAAACGGGTGTCACAATAACATATCACTAATGTCACCATAAAACACGTAAATTGACAGCATATAGGTCCTCAATAAGTACAACTTTAACATTTCCTCTCAATGATTACACCGAGATTTTGATTATTAAACAAATTACACATAGGAATAGCTACAACACAAAACTGATTAACACATCAATCAAAAACAAAGATTATATATTAGCAAATCAAAAAATACATTCATGAGACCACTCTGACAATGTGAAATCTATTTCAATTTCTTATGTCGATGATATATCAAAGAAAATGTCTAAAGTTACAATCAGAAGTACATTTAAAGTAATTTATAAAACAACAACAAATACTTTCAATGTATTATTCCACGCAAAACATAGAACTTGGGATTTGTTAACATAAGGTGTTTAGAATTTAAATTATTGACGGTGTAATTCTGTATACATAGGCCAGATAATTCGACATTTAGGTAACAGATACAAAGAACACATATGCTTATACAAATATATACCCTAACAAAATCTAACTACTATAAACAGTTATTAGAACACAACCATATGTTGACATCAAATAATATAATAACATTTTTACACTTGTGTGATACTAAACGTAAACAGGATATACTTGAGGCCTTTCTAATTCAAAAACACACCTTTAATGAATGAACAAATTAAGCTTATAATTTGCCGGCTATTGAAAGTTTTCGAACAGAAAACCAGGACCAAGTTCGAAATCAAGCCCCGGTGTGCTGTTGCCTTAGCTACAAATGTATACAATATCAATAATTGCTTCTGAAAATGACATGTAAAATGGCGTAATATACATAAAACTGAAATAAATAGCGTTGACTTGTGATATGAATATGTGAATGTGTGTGTAGTATTTGAAATTTGGAAATGAGTTTCAAGAAATTTTAAATATGATGCGAAACATACTTGAAAACTTTAAAAATATTTAGAATTTGTTAATAAGCTATTTTGCAGATGCTCCTGTAATTATTTTATTCTCTTCAGAACTGTTGTATAAATTGAAATTTCCTAAAATTAAGTTGACCGCGGACAGATATATTAAAATAATAGTATTATAACTGTCAGGAAATAAGGCAGGAGTTCTTAGCTTTAAATTTAATATATCAAAAATGTACTCAACTTGCGTTGGCGACGCGCTCGGTAACGGACGATCTTTTGAATGCTGTCGAGCAAAACTGCTTAGCGAGACTTTCAAAAAATATTTTGGGTGCAAATTGTTTATCAAGTTCAAATTCGGATGCGTGTCTGTGCGTACCTGGGACGGAAGGATGGAGGAATACCACCGGCTCTACCCGACGACCTATCACAAGTCAAGGACGGGCGACCGACAGGTAAAGCAGCAAGACGGAGGGAAAGCCAGTAAAAGCAAAGTGATTGAATGCTTAAGTAGCCTTTTGTAGCATTTGCAGTCTAATAGAATTAAAGAAAAAAAATGAAGTTGATGAGGGAAATTAAAACCGGGGAATTTTGTAACAAGCGATTGTAAGACTGTACAAGCGGATAGGCATCTGGGGGCGCATTTTGGGTAAAAACGACAAGGGTAGGAAAGAGAAACCTTTTCAGGGACGGAAGCATACAAGCCGTCTCAACTAAAAACTGAAATTCTTGGGATAACGCCATTTTCCAGGAAAAATATTTCTGGGCTGCAATAGGCAGTCAAGCGTAGCTTCAACCAAGGAACACGTTCCTGATTGGAATAAAATAGTCGCGTTTAGTATTATTCTGATTGGCTGGAAAGCTGAAAGGGGGTCAACTTAGGATATTCTAACGACTGAGGTTAACGCCGAAAACTAAGAATATCTCACATTTAATAGCAAAGTAGAGAATATTAGGGATATTTTAGGTCCAGGAAATAGTAACTTCTAAAAGTAATAAACGAACCGTAAATTTATTCTCATTTATTTTAAGGTAATTTAAGTTACTGCAATTTATTCTAGTGCGGGTAGGTCAATTAGAGACCGCAAATAATCGCGTTTAATATTAATTGGATGGGCTAGAAGCTGAAAAGCGGTCAACATAAGGTAATATAACGAACGAGGTTAAAGTAAAAATTTGGAATACTTCACGTTTTAATGTAAAGTAGAGTACATTAGGAAAAATTTAAATCTAGGTATTCGTAACTTCTAAAAGCACTAAAACGATCTGAAACCTTAATATCCTTAATCTCTTTTAATTTAATGTAAATTCATTTCAGTTAATTTAATTTAAAGCGTAGATCCGGATAAGCCAAATTAGAGACCGCAAAAGTCGCGTTTAGTATTATTTTGATTAGTTAAAATTGGAAAAGGGCCAACATAAGATAAGTTAACAATAGAAGTTAAAGGTTAATTTAATTTAATTTAATGCGCAGATCCGGGAACACAAATCAGAGACCGCAAATAGCCGCGTTTAGTATTATTGTGATTAGGAAAAAAATTTTTCCCAGTTTCCTGTAAGTAGAGTATTTTAGGGGTATATTAGGTCAAAAATTACGGGTGGTGGTCAAGAGGAACGGGTAATAAGAGAAGTTGGGAAAAACATACACACGGAAGACTACACAACAGAAAACCAACGACAATTCTCAAAAGTAGGAAACACAATATTATTTACGGACAGACACAAACTGACAGTGCGGGCGATCCCAGGAGATGGGAGCTGTTTATCCACCTATATAGCAGATCAAAACACGGAGGGCACAGTAACGCGGGAACGGCTCAAACAGGACTACAACTCCATTATAGCCACAACTGTTCTATACGTATTGAAAACCACGGCAATCACGAAAGCCAACAGAATGGCACTTCGCAGGATGGAAATGAAAATACTGAAACTATTTCAACTAACCACAGGAGAAGAAAACATTTCGACGGGACAAGAAATTCTAGAAGGGAAAACAATAACGAAACGGCTCACCACATCAAGAATCAAATACTGGGCACATATCCTAAGAAGACCTGCCAACCATCCTCTACAGCAAGCGTATGTCATGCAAACAGAAGAAAAGAAGATCAGAAGACCATGCTACACGTGGAATACACCCTTGGAGAGGGACATCCAAAACACCGGCATACCTAAACAGACATGGGTGGAATGGGCACGAAGAAAAGAGGATATCCGAAGAGAGACAAGAAGAATCTGCCAACTAATGGAAGAATCCGATCAAAAATCGACTGAAGAAGAACGGGCTAACGGAGAAGAAGAAGAAGAAAGAGCGTGAGGAAGGGGAAAACAAAGGAGAAGGAACGAAACACGTACCAGTGGGAAAGAAAACGATGGATACCTAGCTGTCAACTGCAGAGGGGACGGATAAGGAAAAGCAGGAATTACAATCCAGAATCGAACTTCCAACTTACTGGTAAAACAGTTGTAATCAGTGCGGTAAATATTAAGTAGTTAATTAGTCATTAGGAAACTTAGATCGGAACAATCCGTTACCTTAAAACAATAGATAGATCAGAAATACGAACAATGTAAAACTTGATACCAAAGCTATTAGGTTCAAAGTCATAATCGCATAACGGAGAGTTTAAATAAGTTTGGGAGTAAATATTAAGTAGTTTATTAGTTATTAGATAGGTGGAATCTGTAACCTTAGAACAATAGATAGATAAGTGATACCAACAATGTGAAACTTTGATACCAATATGTATTAGGGTCAAATGCATAATCGCATAACGGTCTCGGTTACGTACTCAAAAACCCCATTGATGCGTAGTTTACTAACTACCTGGTGTTGCAGCAGCGGTGTCTTGCGGTATGCATTGCAGACATGCAATACCCCAACCGATCCCACCCTATCCATTAAATTCCTACACACCTACTGGCATGTGGTGGGCCTGGCGTAGTCCAGGAGTGACCCTCGAGTCAGCTCCATCTCAGATGATGATGATGATAAATTTAAATTTAAATGGCATGCTTCGACTTTTAAAATTGTGTAAAACGGTTCAATAATCAAAATTTGGGAAATACTTGTACAATCAATCTAGTGCCTCTGGACAACTCCAATCTGCAGTTCAAAAATAGACACTCCAACGAATGAGGAATTTCACACTAAAGTAAATATATTTAGTTTCTTGCCGATATCTTAATATCATACTTAAATTTCCAAATTTAATCTAGCAATTCCAATTCGATAACAAATTCGTGTTTCGATTTAAAAGTAGAAATTTTTAATTTAAGTTCTAAATTTGGAGTTGCACATTGAATTATAC
Organism: Limonius californicus; assembly: GCA_014611495.1. Classification (NCBI taxonomy): domain Eukaryota; kingdom Metazoa; phylum Arthropoda; class Insecta; order Coleoptera; family Elateridae; genus Limonius; species Limonius californicus. Next base: position 10,711 of record JABXWE010043055.1, on the reverse strand, counting down.
GATTGTAAAGTACCATAATTTAAAAGGAAAACTTTGGGTTTAAACGAGAGATTGTGGGACCAAAATTTCCAATTAAATTATATATGTATAAGGTATTTACTTTAACGTAGTAACTTGGGAATAAAGACCAACATTCAGGTTTAAAATCAAAACTTTCGAGGCTGGCATGATTCTTGAAATACATAAATTGTATCGAAATTTAGATAATAAACCGTAGGCTTGATAATAAGATTTCTAATTTAAAAATGAAATTTCCTTTATTCTGAAATAACGCAGTTTTGATTAATTCACCATCGACATATTTTCTCTACTTCAAAGGTAGTGGTTCAAAAATAAGATGTCGAAACACGATGTTTAAAGGCAAAATGTTGAGGAATGAAATTTAGGATTCGAATTCTAAAATTAATTACATTGCAAGTTTATGGTAAAGGTTTGGCGGTTAAAATCTAGATTGAATTTTGAACTAATAAATTGAAATATACACAAACAGTATTTCGAATTGCGTAACGAACAGTTACTTTGAGAACCAATAATATTGACGGGTATGGGAATACAATACAAAACAATGCAAGAAACAAATCGGATTTGAACACGCCAAAACATCCTAAGAATTACGTTTCGAATGAAACTCAAAATTTTTATTGAAAAGATTTGCGTGCGCCAAGGAAAGCTCCTTTGCAGGTAGCTTTTGTACCTACTTATTGTTTAGAATACAAATAAAGCCCCGCAATAACATGACAGAAGAAATAATACGCTCATTCGCCGAGCAGAAATTTTCATTTTCCTTCTGTTTACATTTTCCGCTGCTTAAACGATGTGCTGTGCTCTCGACAGCTTTTCCGCAGAAAGATCCACATTTGCTGTTTAAAATCAGGAACAGGTGACCTTTACCTCCATTAAGAATTCTCCGCGTGTTTCCTCCCTCTGATTCCGTCTTGTGTCACCCACACCAGCTTGCATTAGCGCCCGTCTACGGACCCGGAGGTAATTGCATTATGGATTTAAAAAATAGCAACTTTGATTGTAATTCTGGTCGCCTTTCGCTTGTCCTTCCGACTGACAAATGACAGGATCTGCACTTTTTGCTTTATGTGCTCGTTCACGTACAGGACTGGAACAGATTTTTCTTCTTTATACACTAAGTAAAGAAGATATAATAATCTTTTTGTGCGTTTTGGCTACTGTACTCATTTGTACAGATTTTACTATAACAATAGGGGCCAGCGATATTATGAAATAAAGCTTTCTTTTACCTAGAACAATTTCGCAGTAATTGCAACAAAAAAATTTAATAGTTAAGAAGGGCGTGAGCAACATTGCTTTTAATAAAGCATTTTTGGGGTTTCAGCTACTAAAATTGGGAAGTGGCGCGTTAGTTCAAACAAAAAGAGGTTTGTAGCGAAAGCAACGTACAAAAAAGCATTAACTGTAGAGAGAAATCGAATAACTTCGCTACTTAGATTATTACATTCGTTTGATTTTACCGTGAATTAAAGTGCTATTTTAATTGCCGCTCCTCAGTCGATTACTATTTTATTATTTCCAAAGGTTAATGTATGAGAGGTCACTTTTTCGGAACTCCGTAAGGGAATACTGTCAAGTATGTTTAGTCTATATGCCGATAGAAAACTGTCGAGTTAAGATCTCCGTTCGACCCGGTTGCTTGTTAAGACCTCAGCGCCGACTACAAATACGGCAAAAATCAGCCTAAACTTCTGAAGGAGAACACATGTGGGTTTGCTCCGGAGTTGTTGGCCGCGCCTCTGCCAATTTAAGTTACCGTATCGCTTTTCTTGCCTGGGACAGAATATTCTCGACATTGAGTCGTATTAAATATTAGCAGAGTGCGCTATAGCAAAGACAATTTAGTGATATAATTTTCTCGACCTGTCTCGAATTACAGCCTTTAACCCAGTGACTCCCTCCACTAAGCCGGTGCAAGTGACAATCCCGTACAGTGGCTAAGATTTTGTTCCTAGTTTCCCGTTATCCGAAGAAAGTCTTGGCCCATAACGTTGTCACCATCGTGATCCAGTCTTCAGGGGCGTACCTGCGATTTTTGTCTGCTTCTGAAGAACCTAAAAACAATCTAAATTGTGCCTGCCTCTCTCTACTCCCTACCGAAGAAAGCTAAGGTAAAATAAATTGTTAATTGTGCTGTTGTGAAACTTGTTTCCAGATTCATTTTACTGGCTTCAAGTGCTGAACCCTTTTCTTGATGCAACGCAAAGCGACCTTCAGTCGCCAATTGCTATTAGTTATTTATTAATCGTAAAGTGTAATTAATTTCTGTAAACTCGAACGTCATTGGCTGCGCAAATCTGCGTGTTTAGTAAAGTAAATATCGTAAGCCAGTGGCGGCGAGCTCTTTCTTTGGACGTTCCAACTACCCTTGTGTTCAAACACAATTATTACCATTTTGAGTGTATATTTTTTATACTATCTATGTTACCAGTTTCAAGCAATAGAATTATTTTTATCTTAAAATTCACCATATCTTTGATTTCTTTGTATTGTATTGTGCATGAACTTTGTAAGTCTTATGTACAGGAGGAGGCACAATAAAGGTGAGTTTGATTCTCGTAAGCTGCTGATTTCTTGGCCTTTCACGAGAACCTGCAGTCACGTGTGTTTTGGAAAGTGGCGCCAACTAATTTTAACTTACTCAGTACACAACTATGTTCGATTTCCGTCCGTTAAGCATTTCTTATAAACCACCCCTACTCCTCGGAGCTAACCTGCAGGCCTTTTTCCACCTACCCTGTTGCGGATTGACGAAAAAGCTCGTTTGGCCCGTAACAAGACGTGACTAAGCATACGGTAGTCTAAAAAGAACTTACCAAGTATTACAGTTATGATCAGAAAGTTCCCAGAAGCGATAATCACAAATAACAAACGCAAGCAAAATCACTGAGGTCCTAATAAAATTTAATTCTGTACATCGTGTATTAGTAATGCCGAACTAATTTGGCTTTGCTTAGCTTTGTTTTGTATGTAATTAAAATAAAAAATATTGTTTTATAAGTTTCGTTATCAGGCGAAAACAACTGGTCCTTCGAGCCGAATGTGGGTCTTTGAGAGGTTTTATGTAAATCCCTTACAGAATTGTGTGTGTAAACGGAAAAGTACCAAAAAAGCAAAACGGAACGTTAAGGTTTTGAGAACAGAAAGAAGTCCCTCCACAAAATCAGTGCGAAAGGAAACAATAAACGTAGATTTCCACGAAATTAATGATGAAACAGACAATGTAGACAAAAGTTACAAGATGTCTATTAACTGAAAATTGTCAGAGGTATCAGTCATAGGTTTTCATATAAGTTGGAAGCGAGTTTCATCCATGCAGGCTTTAAAAATTAAAGCTGTAAGAAAACGATAACTAGAGGTAACATTTAAAGTTGCAATGGCGTTAGCAAAGCTTCAAGCTTTTAAAGACCTGAGTATACAGTGACAGTTCTGATTGAAGAAGCAAGTGTACTGCACCAATATATTCCACTTTAGAGTCCGTGTAAACATCATTACTACGATAAAAAATGCTGACAATATACGAATAATCTGTATCGAAACTACTGGCACATCTAAATATTCACTGAGACAGCTATGCTTACTAAGAAAAGAAACAATACTTTAAATGAACGATTTTGCAAAGTTGGTCATACAAACATCCAATATTTTAAATTCCGCGTATTAAAAATCGTAGTAAAAAAATGGGCAATTGAAGACATGCTGTTGTAATTATGAAGAATGAAGCCGTGGTTGATACTAAAATAAATGTAGGTAAAGAAGCATCAAGTGCATATTATAATTCTTTAAATTGCGGTATTGCCTCTTCCAAAACCTTTATTGTGGAAAATGTTAACAGTGGCAGGAAAAAACTACACGAGCAAGGCGTTTATACGCTAATCAATCTTCGAATGGCAAAAGAAACGGCGTGGAACTAATCAATTAATCATCATTAAAGAAACTCTATCCTTTGCCTCCAAAAGATGAGGGACAATCATATAAATTTCTAAACTAACGGTGCAAGCAATGTACAAAAATAGAAAGAGCTTAATACTAGGAAGAAACTCGCTTTTCCATTGTTGGATGAAAACATTCAATTTGGTCATTGAGTGTAACGTGCTATTTGTTCTAAAGTAGCAAGTTATTCTTCATGGAATGCTTCAAATACATGCACTAAAATACGAGAATTGTTTTGTTGCTTGCTTATTAGAATCACGGAGGAATATGATTCCCAAGTGACAATATTATAAAAAAGGTTCTAGGTCATTTGCTCGCCACCACATACCCGTCGCCATTTACTCACCACACATACCCGTCGCCATTTACTCACCACAGATTGCTCGCTATAAAAAATGTTCGCCAGGACATTTGGTCGACCGTAAGTTTGCTCGCCATGACGTTTGTTCGCCAGCACAGTTGCTCGCCAGGATATTTTCTCGCCATCCATTTGCTCGTCAGTCAACTTGCCCGCAATACCATATACTATAATTTAACACATTTTTTTTTTCATAATTAAAACCTCTACCTCTATATTTCCAGATGCTATAGGTACAGGAAGAGTATTATTTTTTTAATAGATTTTGGTATTTTAAGGGAATATTCATATATAGAGATGGTCTGAATTGATAACTGTCTATTGCCAACAGCACCTAAATGTCTACAGATAATATTTTAAGATAAATTACTTGTCAAGCACTTGCACGGCGAGCAATCGACGTGGCGCGAAAATATTTGTCGAGCATAGACTCCTGCGAGCAAATAGTGGCAAACCCACCCTATACAGCCAATAATATTGCTACTTTAATAGTAACTGTAGTGCAGTATATCTCGCTTGTAACGTAGCCTAGCTGTATATTATTGTAAGTTGCCTATCGTAGCATGTATAAATAATTTACCAGGCACTTGATAAAAAAGTTTAATTACAAATTTTACTATGTATCTTGTAGTATAACCAGTACTTCTTCCCAAGGAAGGTGGCGCAGCCAGGAGATACAGAGTTTAAACTCCGTCTGTGCTGACTCAAGTTTTTCGTGGTTTTCCTGAGTCATTTAGGCAAATGTTGGGACAGTATGATTCAGAAACTCCCATTACCCAACTTTCCGGTCTTTTTCATTCTAGGGTAAGTCCGGGAGAGATCGACCACCGGGAGAGACCGACCAGTACGGATAACTCAAGAACAAAGCAAGAGAGGGCACTGTGTCTCACATATATGATAAAATTAGTTGAGCTTGTTGCAACAAACGTGTTAACAAGGGCGGCGACAGTAATGTGAAATAATAAGTTAAGTTTAAAACTTTGTGCGAACTTGAAAGTTTTTTGACTTATTTACTGTGTTGGTGATATTTTAAAGACGGGTAAGTTTATTTAAACTATTTCTATACTGGATGATAGAATATGCATGAAACTATAGCATAACCTCAAAAATGCAGTCGTTCCTCGTTTTTCCTCCAGCTAACAGAGTGGTCGATCTCTCCCGTGACTTTGGTAGAGTTCGACCACATTAATCAGGGCGAGACCGACCACGAAAAAAATATATAAAAAATTTGATTTGAAGAAAATTAGAGATTTAATGAAGCCCAATTTAAACAGTTAAATATATTGTAAAATAATATTGTTACAGATTAACAAAAATGCCCACAACTTACAAAAGAAAAAATGAGGAAGGAGCTAAATGGAGTGCCGATTCTTTAAGAAACGCAATTGAATGTGTACAAAATCGTACAATGGGTGTAAATGAAGCCGCCCGACAATTTGGAATTCCTAAAACTACTTTAAAAGATAATATTAAGTTAGACGGAGTAAAACGAAAGAGACTGGGTCCGTCATCGGCGTTGGGAGATGATGCAGAACTGAAACTGGTGCGACATAATGGCTTCATAATGGATGCTCGAAATTCGAGAATTTTTGCGATTTATGCGGAAAAATGAAAAAGAAAAGTCGTAAAAACTAATTTCGTTTATACATTTTTATAGGTGCTTTTATTATTATGCTGTTCTAAGATATATGTTTTGTTATTTTTCGAAGTCGGTCTCACCCGTAGTTGGTGGTCGGTCTAACCCGGACATACGGGTGAGATCGACCGGTTGCAATGTTTGTACTTTTTATTCGAAATAAAAATTTATGTTCGTATGATATCATAAGTACTTATTTTATATATTACCTAAACCCTCTGGGCAATTCTTTAACGGTTAAAACAAAATTATTTCAGAAAACAAAAAAGTTATAATTTTTTTTCCAAAAAGTGGTCGAACTCTCCCGGACTTACCCTAACATTTCCGTTATTGGATGAAAAGAGGTTGAGGATTTCGGTGCGGAACTCTACTGAACCCTGTAGCGGCCCTTGGAAATTAACCCACTAGGACGTTTTACTACTTATTAATAAATATTTTTCCTAATAGTACAAGCAACATTACAAATATTAACTCTTTACTTTACTTTCATTCTGCTTTACAGAATCTTGAAAATAATGTCACTCTATATTTCAGTCTTTAATATTCCTATGACATTTATTGCTTCTGCTCTGCACTTTGAATTTGCTCGTATATGACTTGCATCTAACATATAATTTAGTCCGGATCTGCATGCCGCCAGAGCATCAACATCCAATTCGCTAAACCAATCACGCGCCTGTAATCTTTATCATTTTCATCACCAGGCGGCACGGCGTAGTTTAAATATGCAAAACGGTGGTTGTGTTTGGAATTCGGCAAGTGAATTTCGACATTGTCCGCGTACGTGAGAAAAATGAGTGCCTATGAACATTACGCAGGAAGCGAGCCCACCACATGAGTTTCTGCTAATTAAAAGGAAAATATGTTAGGTACTTGAAGTGAGCGCCAGGATTTCATAACAAGCCGCCTCTTTCTACGCACTGACATTTTTTATTAATTACTTTCTGGAGGGATTCTAAACCAATCTTACTATTCTAAAGTGAATAATAATCTTTTACATCGGCATCCATTATATTATATCTTTCCATGTCTTCTCCGGGGTTTAGGGCTGTTTAACCGAATGCTGGAAAGTGCACTGCATTCTACGTAAAAGGCAATGCGTATAATATACGACAAAACAAATTGATTACACTGTCTTGTCATTGTTCTGATTGTGAGAAATCAGATATATCTTGACACTGAGATTGTACATGTATATATAAAATGCTGAATCACTTCAGTAGACCCTTAATCTCTCACCTATAACTTGTAGATTTGATATAAAGAAAGTGCATATGTAGCACAAACCGGCAAAAAAAATAATGATATATTTTTGCTAATGTAGAATACTAACGATATGTTGAAACTAACAACCAATTTTACACAAATAAATTATATAGTCCCCGGTATCCAAGAATGTTTTCCGGATCTGCCTCTTAAAACGTCAGAAGCACTTGCAGTTATTTAGCGTTAAAAATATGCCAATCACAACATGGAAAACTAATACCTGCATAATTATCACTGAAAAATTACACTGTCGCTGCATAAGACTTACACATTTCGCAAAGGTTCCGCGGGATTTCTTTTTCATAATAAAATAAAAATTTCAACCAAGAGTATTAATAGTTCAGAAATGGTAGCGAAAACTGATACCCACGTATTGGTACTTACAGCGCAAAATGCTTAAAATTTATTGATTTCACGAAATGTTTCCTACGCTTTGATGTTCCTTATGGAAAAATAACTAAAGTAATTGTCTAAAATTTACTGATTTCACGGAAACTAGTTAAGGACAATTTGTATCTGCATATTTGTCACTCGAAAATTAAACTATAACTGCGTAAGTGTTACTAACCTATCAGAAAAGTAACGAAGAGCTTATCGTAATATCAGGTCTGGATAATGTGATGTTATACATCATATAAATACAGAAATTTCTAAACAAGTACCTTTTAATCTTCAACTTAGACATGCAAAACTTTATAACCCCATTTATGGCACTAGAACATTAAACCGTAATCAGTTGAAGGTTACAGACAACAATACGTTTCTGGGCAGTATCTTCTCTTAAGAAGCTATAAACCATAAGTAGGTAAAGTTCAGGCGAAACTTACAATTGCACATTTGTCAGTGGATAGCTAAACCGTAAGTGTTTTGTAATTACCTACACTGTTAAACACACATTTTGTGACATGGAAATTTTTAGGTATTTCTGATGTATTTCGGCACCCTAAAAACGAATTTAAAAACAGAATTTGCCTATCCTCCACGAATGTTTAGTTACAAGCATTTATATTTTGCAAGTATGCAATATAGGGTAAGGTTACCATAATCGTACCGGCTCCTAAATCATACCACCACAATTTTTGACAAAAGCCCACATAAGACATGAAAATGCGTTGGAAAAATATAGACGTGGAAATATTAGTTTCAATGAATGTTGTTGTAAGCACCACATTCCTAAAACTACACTAAAAAGACACTTCGTAAAAAAGTAAAAAGAGCGGAAAAAGACCTATCCAGAAACAATAAAAGATGTATTAATGGTAGAGAATCTACTTTGTCTGAAGAGATTGAGACCGATTTAGTTGGACACATATTACAAATTGAAGAACGACTTTTTGCTTTAACTATTACCGATGATAGAAAACGTGCCTATGAGGTCATTGAAGCAAACCCTCATTTACCAAATCGGTTCAATAAGGACAAGAAAACGGCAGGGAAGAAATGGTACTATTCATTTCTTCAAAGACATTCCAATATAAGTTTACATCAACCAGAAAATATTTCAATTGCTCGATGCAAAGGGTTTAATAATGAGAACGTTTATAGATTTTTTTATATTTTAGGAAAATTTGCCGATGATAATGCAATAGATGTATGATGTCGACGAATCTGGGTTTTCAACGGTACAGAAGAAATCACCAAAAATTCTAGCTCAACGAGGAAAGCAGCAGGTGGGATTCTTGTCAAGCAGTGAAAGAGGAGTGAACACCCCTATTGTGTGTTGCAGTGCGTCTGGGAACTATGTGCCAGCTATGATTATTTTTAAAAGACAAAAAATGCATCCAGCCCTGAAGAATGGAGCATTTTCGGGTAGTCTAATTGAAGTTTCAGAGTCAGGTTATATAAATTCAGAGTTATTCGTCACTTCATTGACTACGTTAAACATCGAAGACTAATAAAGTACTTCTATTGCTGAACGCTAACAGTACTCATTCACAAAATTTAGATGCAATAACCCTAGCTAGGGATATCGGTATTTTGTTACTTCAACTTCCGGAGCACACTACACACAGACTACAATCACTAGATGTAGGAGTATTTATATAAGTCCATGGAATCCAACTACAGCCTTGTTATGACCACTTGGCTTCGTAGTAATCCAGCCATAAATTCACGCAATTCGAAGTTACACAATTGCTTACGGAAGCTTACATTCAGTCAGCATCTATAAACAATTCAATCAATGGTTTCCGTGCCACAGGTGTATGGCCAGTCGATATAAGGGTTTTTTCCGATTTAGATTTTGCTGCAAACGACAACTTGAGTGATGTAGCACAAAATCAACAAGTAGAGGCTGTAAAAGCATCTAACAACCAAGAAATTAATTTGGAAGACCATCAACAAGACCTTTAGCCTTCAACCAGCGGCTTAAGTTATTCAGTAAACACAGAAAAGCCTTTAGAAGATCCACATATAATTCACGAGTCTGATTCAAATCATCAGTCAGTCATTTGGCTGTTCCCATTCATCATATAAGCCCTTTACCAACACCCAAAAGAAAACATAACTTGCGTCTGCAAAAAGGCCTTCAGAAGGCAACAGTTTTAAGGCCAAGTTCATACAAAAGTGACCTGGAAGTGGTAATAGAAAAACAAGCTAATACAAAGAATGGTCCAGCAAAGGAAGTTCTAGGAAACAAAGCCCCAAAAAATAAGAAACCACCTCTGCAAAATCAGATCCAAATACTAAAAGAAACCTACTCCAGGAAGGCAAAAACAAATCTGTTGCTGCAGATTCACGATCAATAATAATTGAAGCCAATCAAGATGACTGGTTCTGTTTTCTGTGTGAGGAGAGGTTTATAGAAAATATGGTATGGTAATGTGTTACTTGCAAAAAGTGGGCACACGAAACGTGTATAGGGATAACATCCATTGCAGTCTCGTACACATGCGATTTGTGCCAATAGGTATTACTTGTAAGTATTACTGCTGAATGTTATAAGTACCTATTCATTTTGTATTAATAAAGAAACAATATACATTTGATTGAAAGTTTGTTTAATAACATTTTTCCCGCAAATACCTACCTATAATAAATAAGGTTGTACGATTTAAGCAACCGCTGGTACGATTTAGAGAACTGGTCTCCTAAATCGTACCAATTACAAGGTTTTATAGATATTAAAACCAGGGCCACACGTTTATAGTTATACATTTGAAAAAATATGTATCTTGTAGGTAAATAACCACTCTATATAGTGTACTATTTACTTTTTCTAAGAATTTTGTTCCTACCTTATAAAAAAATAAAGTGCAAAAAGTAGTACTATTTATGGAACCTTACCCTATGCATATTGCGGCACTTTGTGTAATGTATCAGCAGTAACGAATATACGGTGTTAAGACAACTTCATTCCTGTCTGTTATACAGGGTGTCCTTTAAATGCCTTAAAAGCTTCAGGTAGAATTTTTCCTTTATGAATGCTTAATACAAATCTTCAAAAAAAAGTAGGTATTTGGAGCTTAGTTTTCTTGTACGAGAGTGTTAAAGTT
>JABXWE010043054.1:0-15273 GCA_014611495.1 Limonius californicus | reverse complement strand
TAACGCCCAACGTGATCACAACCCCCAAATGGTTTCGTAGTTTTACTGTTCAACGAGCAGTAACTACGAAACCATTTGGGGGTTGTGATCACGTTGGGCGTTATGATCACGAATACCTTTGGGGGTTATGATCATATTGGGGGTTACGATCAAAGTGTACTTTGGGAGTTATGATCATGTTGGTCGTTGTGATCAAACTAGAGATTGGGGGTTATGATCAGGTAGAAGAAGTAAATATGAAAATTTGGGGGTTGTGATCATTGGGGGTTATGAACATTGGGAGTTATGATCAGGTCCCGTCTTAATCGGTTTAGATGTGGCCAGGGTCGGTGCCGCGACCTGATGTTTAAGTGGAACATGATCGACTCGCCAGAGTGCGACTGCGGGGCCCCTAGACAGACCATGAACCACATTGTTGAGGAGTGCCCTACCAGAAGGTTCCCCGGTGGCTTACGTGATCTGAACGGGGCATCTCCGACTACCATAAAATGGCTAGATGAGCTAGATGTGGACATTTAAACCACAAATTCTTTATGCCAACCACACGATTTACTTAGCTATGTGTTATTTTATATTTGACTTGACTTGTATATTATATGATGTATTTTGTTTGTTTGTTTGTTTGTTCTTACTAAGTTAGTTTGTATTATATTATTTATATTTTATTATTGTATTTTATATTTTACTGTAATTTATTTTATTTTATTGCATTTTATTGTATTTTATTGTATCTTACTGTATTGTATTGCATATTATTGTATTTCTCATCCAAGTGCTGTGTAGCTTCTCATTCGAAATATATATATATTCGAAAACTGCTGATCGAAACACAATCAATTTGAAGTTATTTGGAAATACTTACATAGTGATATTTAGAAACCACCTCTAAAATAGCAAACTTCCAAAGCTATACAAATTTGGAAAAATATTTTTCAAAAACTACAATGCACTTTAGTATATCTAAATCAATCAATTATTGACCCTTCTCATCCCCAATTTTAATGTAATTCTTGCATATGTTGCACTATAGAGGAACATGCTAAAATACAAATTCAGAGCTTGAAATATGAATATCTCTGAAGGTGTAGCATATAAAAGAAGAAGTATTTTCACCTCTCAAATATGCAGCTCCTAGTTTAAAGAAATATATTTCTAAAACTTATTTACTAGATATAAATAATAGGTATTACATAAATGTAAAGAAATGTGTATAATACATAAATTACAACCTTCCCAATTATGGTAAGTTTTATCACAGAATATCAGGGGAAACATAAAAAAAATTCCTTATGTAATACTGTGATTACAATAGAAGCATACTACCAAAATTGTGGCTATACAATGTAATAAAACAACGCAAATGAAATTACTACAATGAAGCAAATTATTTAAAAAATTTTAATTATTAAATCTAAATTTAAATTAATACTAACTAAATTACAGCCTTAAAAAGCAGGGAAGGAAATTTGGAATGTATAAGTTATGTTCAGTACGTTTGCAGCACATTATGTTGTCTCCTTAAAAGCAATCAAATTTATTTCATCATATTTTCTATAACGTTTCCGGTCTAAATATAAAAAAAACATTATATTTTTTCTTGAAGTACAAGGGATACGGTTGGTCATAGAGGCATACCATAAGAAAATATGAATAAACTTCTTTTAGCTTCCACATAAAGCATTATCGAAAAAGTAATGATGAATTTTAATTTCTTTTAACTACCCAACATCTTTGAATTGAGTTTTGTAGTGTGGTAAAGTCCAGAGAAACGTTCAGTCCCTTTTGTATTTTTGTTTGTTCTTTTTGGCCGAATACCTTGTTTGGAATTCTTCTATCCGTTTTGTAATCTTAATTTCTCACCTTCTTTTCAACAAATTCTACTCCCATACTTTCCCTTCTTTATATTTCACTCTTTGCATCTTTTCTCGTAATTGCTGTCCCATATTATACCTAGTAGAATGTTATTGCGACATACGAGTACATCCTTCCGGATCTCTGCCGTTCGCGGTCGTTGTTGCCATTCTTCTCTACTCATATTCTTCTCGTTCTGAGTCTTTCTCAATAGAAAGACTGGTGGGTATCAACATACCCACCAGTTTAATGAAACATGAAAACTATTCATCATATGATTCTTTGACGAATAGTTAACGTTCAAGGACCCCACGTTGTCACTTTAAAGAGAATTATTCGGCGTAACGATCTAGTTAAGGATAGAAAAAATTGATTCAATGTGATAAGAGCTATTTCGAATAAGACGAAGATCACCCACGGCAGTTGTTGTTGACTCCCAATAGAGTACTCGGAAAAAAAGAAAATTCTTGTGTATATGTATATACATATACGTATATATACCGCAGGCATATAGCTATTTCAGAAAATTAACTTCTACTGGGAAAATATATCTACGGAACAAAAACACTATATTGTGAATTCAGGTTTAAATTAAATAGGTTTAATCATCAATATACCTTACCTAAATATATCGAATTAAAAAATTGTTTTACTATCCCAAATTCCGAATTCATCCCTATTTATTAATTATTACTATTAACATTAGCTTTATTTTAACACATTAAACATAGCATCAAGAAACTCATTTAAGCGGGATTGCGATCGGTTCCTTGCCGATAGGTTACTATGGCAACGGGATCGTTCCGTTTCTCTTAGTCTATCGGTCTCTTTCTTCAACTTTCTCTATTCTTCATGTATTTTTTTTCACTTCGAAACATTTATAATTCTTGTAACGGTCGTTTAGTACGCCACTTCATATGAATTAAAGTCTTTGTAGTAGTGGTAAGAGTAGTAAAATAATTGCCGCTCATAGTCGATTACTATATTCTATTGGTCACCTTTTCGGAACATAAAGGAACCCTGACGAGTATGTTTAGTCTATAGCACTGATGGCAACAGTTCTTAGTATCATCTTTCTGCAGAACGGCCCTGAAAATCCTACGCTCCCCGGAAGTTCCACGTGGAAGATTTTGTTCTAGATTGATTACGTTTGCTAGATTGATTACGTTTGCTGAGAGTTTTTGCAGCCGGGGGGAGTCAGTCTAAGCATCGGAAGATGAACGCAAGTGGTTTTGATCCGGAGTTTTTGACAGCGCCTCTGCTAGATTAAGTTACTGCAACGATTTTCTCGCTTGGTGGCGGAATATTACTACGACATTTAGTCGGAATAAAAAATTAGCAGTATTACGCTTTATTAAAGACAATTTTGTCTTAAATGATTTTCTCGACCAGTGTCGAATTACAGCCATCAACCCTGTGACTCTTCCCACTACAGCCTTGCAGCGTTAAAATCTCGTACAACGGTGGTATCATTCCTGAATTCAGGAGCATGCCTACGATCATATTTCTGCTTCTCAAGGACCCAGGAACACCCCCAATTGTGCCTCTCTCGCTACTCCCTACCTGAAGAATACTAAGGTAAACTTACCAATGTACCATACAGTGATTGTTTTCTTCTGTTTACCAGTGCTTCGTTGGTAAATAAGAAACAGAACAGTTTAATTTCCTGGTTATATTAAAAGTGAGGCAACCTTCCGTTTTCCATCGTTTCATTACTGGTTAAGGTTAATGTGTATTTAATTTGTAAAGTCGAACGCCGCTGGCTGCGTAGTTCTGTTCGTTTATTAAAGAAAATGTCGTATGACAGTGGCGGCGAGCTCTTTGGTTTGGACGTCCCAACACTCATTTGTTTAGCCGATGGTTTTCCTGGCTTGCTCTAAATTGTACTATTCGTGTACTATATTTTACTCAATAGATTCGGATGCAGTTAAAATGTAGTACGATCTTTTATTCTTATGTATTTTTGTGTGCCTGAACTTTCTAGGCGTTATACAGGCGGGGGAACAATAAAGGTGAGTTCAATTGCCGTAAGTTGCTGGTTTCTCGGCCCTCCTACGAGAACCTGCAATCAGCTGTAACCTGGATGGCGACCATTAACTTCGACTTACCCTGTATACAACTACGTTAGATTTCTTTCCCTTAAACGTTCTCGTGAACCACTCCCTACTTCGCTGAGCTAAGTCGAAGGCACTTCCACCTTTTCTACTGCGGTCCCAGTAAAAAGCTCGTTGGCCCGTAACATTCTCTGGTTGCTCATCTCTCTCGCAATTTCATCCAATTTTTATTTCATCGTTTCGTCCCTTTCTCGTTGTAATTCATGTATTCCCTCAATCGTCTTAACCCGCTTTGCTATTACTATTACTGTATTCCTATTCACTATATTTTTCTGATTTTCCCATCTGATCCCTTTCCCATTTGTCACACTGCCCCGTCTTTCAAATAAAATTCCTCCGTTACTCCCTTTCTTCTTCTTACAGTGCCTTATCTCTTACGAGAAGTAGCGATCTTCTCTCCTATGCCTGTGTTGCGCGTTTAGAGTGCCACAAACATAGAGAACCTACAGATTTACCTGGGTTCCGAACCACGGGAAGTGTAAACACTGCTTCTCCAGAGAAGAGTTACTAGGCAGAATACCGCAGTGATTTTCCATTGCTTTGCGAGGAAGAACAGCCGTTAAAAATCTGATATTCGGGTACTGGGAATTGAACCCAGGACCTTAAGCGTTGAAGTCTAACCCGCTAACCGTGAGTCCACGGCCGCCTCCCTTTACGTTTATCTATCGAATCTTTCCTTCTCCGTTCTTGTATTCGTGCCTGTGTTTCATTTTCGTTCCCTTTTGCAAACATTGCAAACATTTTCTGGTAGTTTGTTTCGTCTTCTCCATCTCTTTGTAAGTCACCTTGTAGACGTATTACAATTCTATCTAGCAATCTTAATGAGAAAACTTTTTAAGTGAATTAATCGAGCCCTTTCTAATAACTTTCGTTGGATTATAATTTTCATTACCCTTAACTTGATCTCAGAGTTATTAAATATAGTTTGTCTTAACGCACGCATCAGCAGAATTATCCGTCTATTAAAATTAAATTAACTTAGGTAACTTTGCAAACTTTACAACCAAACCTGACAAACCAACCGCAGAATGAAATATAAAGTCTAGCAACTTAATAAAGTATTGATACGGTTTACGATAAACATGCCTCACATATTTCTCGAAAATACTTTAATTAAAAGTGCTCGTTTTACGGCCGGTAATAATAATTACACACCGATACAAGATTAATATCGTGGAAAATTGCCAGCTTCAGTTATTCCTACTTCAAACAATACCATGCAAATTTATTCGGAAATATAATTTAGGGGCACATAAATAATGCGTGCCTAACTAGTTAAATTCCGGAATAGTCCCTAGGGTTCACGCATGCCTTGCAACCGCATCTGTCGCTTTATGGCCTATACGTCTAAAATACACTCAAATCATTCGTCATAACGGCCATGGAATAAACTATCCCAAGCAAATTATAGAGTTACAAAAAATGTATAGCACATTCAACAAGTATTTTTGGGTTATTAAGCAGCTTGCGTGCTCCAAAAATTAAAAAAATTAAAGATTAAAAACACGAGAATCACGTGAGAAACAAGAACAGACTTGAGCGTCGAGCTGAACGGTTTTAATTTCAATTCAGATAATAAATTGTGGATACATTGTTTTGATGTACGCTATGTTCCGCATTTAATAATCCCAACTGATTTTATAAGCTGTTAAATATGTGTATTTAGATGGGGTTTGTATTGTTCTTCCACCTCAGCATTAATAATATACAAATATTTACACAAATTTCCGTTCGTTTGTGTACATTAATTTAATAGTTTGTTAGCTTGTTATTATTTCCCTTGGTCATCGAAACTATCGCGGTATCCCAACCCTGAGTGTTCTAGTGGAAGTTCGCAGCAAAACAGCCATAACCTTCCAGCAGCAAACAAAAACAGGGCACACGATGTTTCAAGCACTGCAAAATTTGCATCTGTGTGCATGTTTTTGCAGAGCTGTTGATCCTTTTATGCTAACAAAAAATTCCTTGGCGCGCATCCAAATAATATTCGCATCTGAGAATAACACGCTTATGTCATTTGCATGCCTTGTTGCTGTAACATGTCTGAAAAAATTAAAAATTCAATCTGCGGACAGGAGGTTTGCCGGCACTTGCGTATGAATTATGTATGATTTTCCCAACTTCGGTATAAATTGGAGAGAAAATTTTACTTAGAATAAATATGGATTTGTATATCTTGATTCGGGCGCGCCTTCGAGACACTCAGACTTTCTGTAAATAGAAATTCTACGCTTTGTTAATGGCGCTTTCCATTCTTATACAAAATACCACATAGATAAATATGTTTTTAGATTACAAATTTAATGTTTTCGAAAAGGTACGCACTTCGTAATTAGTTTGTTCATAGGCATTTACATTACTAATATACAGGGTGCCCCATCTTGATTGCACAATACTTCAGCAGGGTATTCTTGGATCAGAAGCAAGCAAAAAGGTCTTAATAACATATATTCCCAAATGCATAGTTTCGTAGATAAACACCGATCTTTTTAGCACAGCAGCAGTACCGACTTAAGTAAATTGCATTAACAATAAGCAGGCTTACTAAATTTTTGTTAAACTTTTCTTGTTGTTGGTGGTATATTAATTAGACGCTTTCCCTATTTGTTGTGGCACATCTACTGTGGGAGAGGTAGTAGATATGGTTTGTGTTAACGATTTAGCCGTTGGAAATTCGTGGTTAGCAGCGCGTCTGTATGGAATACGATAGCCCGGCGAACGCTTACCGTACCACCAAATGTTTGCAAGAGTATGCCAACGTTTTCGAGAGACGAGAAGCGCAAAAGTAGAAGAAACCTGGAAAAAAGCAAATGTTAAACCTGTGCAATTGCAAGCAACAAATTTGGCGAGAGCTGAAGAAAATCTAACAAACAGTACAAAACGAATTTCCGCCATGAAAAATACAAGCAGAAGCAGTGTTTGGCAAATGACGAAGCCGCTTTTTACGAAAATCAGGATTTGTTAACCACAATGCCCACATATAGAAGGATGCAATAGTTGAAACACTTCGTCAAAGGCGCTTTTCTATCAACGTTTAGGCTGGAGTTATAATGATCATTTCCTAGGACCCAATTTTTTTCCAATAAGGCTACCAAGAGTTGCATACTTTCAGTTCCTACAAATTGGAAGTAATATTTGATGACATGCCGTTACAAACTCGTCTAAATGCTTATTTTATGCATGATGGAGCACCTTGTAACGGTATTTTTGCGCCTGGTTGGTTTGCAACCCATTTTTCTTTCTTCGCATATGTTTGTTCGAGTTGCGCAGTCCTCCCTTGACTTTCGAAGACTGCGCCTGAGTGATTGGTAGACAAAATTGCATTTGTCCGGCAACCATCTTCCTGTGACTGTGACGATTGACTGAACGTCGTAATAGATTTCTTCGCAAAAGTATTTGATACTTGAGTTTTTTCTCGATATTTTGAGGGAATCTTTGTGGACATCGTAATCTGTAGTAGTTAGTAGATTTTCGATGTGGGTCTGATGACCGATTTGAATGTTCGTTCCAGTCTTTATTAACGTCAATCGGAATTTCGATTGGTGAGTTCATCCATCTTTTCGAACATGCTAGCCTAACGCATTTCATTATTTACTATATTTAGACAAAAAGTTGGGGGCGGCGAGATTTTGCCAAAGTTTAGTTACTTTCTGAATTCCTGAATATGCGTGCAAGAAGCATTTTCTGGGTTAGTACATTCAGCTGGCGAGCAGCAACACGTGTCTAGACGGGCACGCCAGATTCCAGAGAACGCCGTGCTATCTAGATCCGCAGGGAAGTGAATTCTGTTTAATTTTACGTTGATTTTCGGAGTCGATTTAAATCACTCATTGTTTAATTTACATTACTTTCTTTTTATAATTTAATTCCAAATTGTTTAATGTGTTTGCGAATCACTTGTTTAGCTTAATACAACTGTACATTAGTGTGTTACGTATACCGTACATAATAACGTAAAATTTCACTTAGTATATACAGGGTACGTCATTCCGAGCCGTAGTATTGCGTTTATTCAGATTTGTATTGATGGTATTGTGTATTTTTAGAGCGCTTATGATCGATGAAAGTACTTTCAGCGGTTAGGATGTTTATTTGTTTCACAAACGTTGTATTTTTATTTGCGAAACGCAGTACTCTTACATTGCTCGATTACTTCAATTTTTAATTGCTATATTAAGTGACTTGAGCGAGTTGTTGTGTACTCATACAGGATTCAAGAACATATTGACCTAATCTTGGTAAAGGTTACTTGGGGATTAATTTAATTGGTGTTCTATTTGCCTTATTAAAAATATCGTTGTTGCAATTGGTCGTATTATTTATTGCTACCCTATCTGTGTGAATTTGTAGCGACTAATTAGGTAAGTGGAGAACTTGGGGTCCGGCTTACCCAATCTACATCTGAGTTAATGTTAGCGTATTTTATTACAAGCTGATGGCGCCCTTTCCAGGTGATTGACGAGGAGTTAATTACATTATTTAAATAATAAAACTTCAAGGTCAAATCCCACATAAAATATAATATATGAAAAAATTATTTAGTAACGTTTTCGGGACTACTGTGGCCCATTTTCAACACAAATTCTTTAAATATTCAAAAATTTAAACATTCTTAAAGTAAAAAACTTCTCATATAACGAACAGGGAAATGCATTATCCAAATCAAAAAATCAATTCGTAAATATAAATAAATAGTAAGTAAAGAGGGCAAAAGCCCCTCACATTATTTATTCGACTTTAGTTGAGAACCGCCCATCTTCGATTGAGGTTCCGGGAGGCTGACATTAACCAACGCATTACTTATCTAATTTACAGGAATTTCCATAGGAAATTGTTTTCGGGCGTCATAACCTGCATATTATTCCGTAGAAGTAAGAAACTACGTTTAGCGGTAAGGTACGGGATTTCCTGTTGCACACAACCTTCTTCTATAGTTCATCTTTTTTCTTCCATGGCATTATCATGCATTTGATTAGACAGAAGTTTCTCCCATCTACCCTGCTGGTTTATTCTTCTTTTTTGTACGTTCTTTTTGACATTGTTGGGATATCCAATACCGAAAATATCTCTTCGGCTTGTGAAACACCACCACCAACAGCTGCGATGCTCCAAACGAAGGACTGATTAAGATCGCTATTAAAATTGTGACTTTTTAATTCCATTTCATTATTACACACTTTGCAGCGGTAATGAAAATGTAAAATTAAACCCACTCGGATTTCTTTCAACCAATTCATTTTTCCCAAAGTATACGAATAATCGTGGAGTGCCAGTCTACGAATATGATTTATAAAATAACTGACATCAACTAAGCGATTAGCAATCAACGATAGCGAAGGTGTTTGTTTAGCCTGAGGTTCTATGCATAAGTCAGGGAGATTTGTTTCAGGCATACTGTAAAGCCGTAAATTATTTATATATTGTTGCGCAAATATCATTTTAAAAAACATCAAAGGCCATTTATCTCTTGGCATATGAAACAATCACTGAAGTATAACTGTAATTTTGATGTTTAGCTAGCCTATACATATAGTGAGTGGCTAAAGTATGGAAACAATTCATTAAAATAGAAGTAACTGTTTTTGGGATAAAAATCACCGGACACACGTTGATTTTTCTTTATAAAAATGCACATTTATGTATCAAACTGAATTTTCGACCGTCATTTGTTTTCGAGTAATGATGTCACCATTCTTTTTATTAAATGGCAACCCTCTTGATTTGGACAGCCATAATTTTCAAAATGGGAGTGTAAAAATTTTCGAGCAAAAGATAATGGAAAATTAGAAAACCTAAATTGTATTATTAACATGAATTAAATCAAAAGCTATGTTGCTAAACAAATAAAATTGTCAGATTTAGTTTTTCGAAGTCCTTTATGTTTTTACATTCTCGTTAGATGTTTGAGGCACCTACTCAACACTTACAGAAATTAAACGTGTGGGCAGGAATAGTCGACAATAAAATATTAGGTGCTTTATTCTTTGAAGGAACCCTCACAGGGGAAAGATATTTGGAGATTCTAGAAAAGCGGTAGATAGCAGAACATACAGGGTGCCTGGAAAGTTCTTACCATATGGGAAATTTATTTATTTTTAATGTTTCTGCTGTCATTTTGACAATCTATCAAAATCAAAAGTTGCCATTTAAAACAATGTCAGTGACGTGATTACTAGACAACAAATGATGGTTATAAATTGAATTTGATATACAAATTTGAATTTTTATCAAATACAATCGATTTGGAAGAGGTTATTGTCGAAAAAACATTTGTTTAATTAATAATTACCCCCCGCCCTTAATTCCATAAACTAGTTTGAAGCAACAATCAATCCCGTTTCTTCCTTTCAGTTTAGCGTAGCTATTACTTCTTGTATCGTTCATAACCTCTCTGAAAAATTGCAAACAGGGTCGTCCTCGGAAGTGCCCTTCTTCAATGATATCTTCTATAACAATCGACTTTATTCTTTCTCTTCATAGTTTACATGCTCCTCTTTATTTATGTACATATTCTCTTCGCGTGTCTTCTGCTTGCATCAGCCTCTCTTTGTTAGAGATTTGCATATAGCTGATCTTCATAACTCTTCTATGGTACCATATCTCTAGCGTTTATAGCTTACCGGCTTTGTCTACCGTCCATGAGGCACAACCGTATACGTGTTGCGTTTTCCAGTGGCGGTACTACCTGCACAAACGATGGGGAGTTTGCATTGCGCGTAGCGGGCTAAGAAATTTATAAAATAATATAATAATACAACATAATCTCCGCCTGGGGTTAGTTGCTGGATGGATTGATTAGCTTAGCAGCTGCTACCGCCGGTCCTAAGCCCCGGCAGAGGAGGGTTGTGAGCATGGACTAGTAATCCAGCCATATAAAAAACAATACTATTAAACAACTGACTAACATCCTCGAAAAAGACGGATCAAATGATGACAATCCAAGCAAACAGTGAAACCATTAAACGATCAAACGATAAAAAAAACGAAATTTAATGGCAATAGCAACATAGCAAAATTGTATAGATCGTACACATAAAAAGACATAAAAAGGGATATGCATTAAATAAACAATATGCATTTTGTATACAATCCGTTATTATCAATGACAATCCATCGCTTTAAAAAAATGCCCACCTTAGACTTGGTTCATAGATTTACTTAGTTTTCTATAATATCCAAATTGATACTGTATTGAATACCGCTACAACAAAAATATTTTTCACTGCGGTTTCATTCCTGTGATTTTAGATACTTTAATGAGCAAACGTATCATTAAAATTGAATATTTGTAATTCAACGACCTTACAAAGTTCCTACTTTGAAGAAGGTAGCTACGTACAAAGAACACGTAGCTCACTTCAAATGTCATAGGTTTAATAAAGCACATGTTGTTCACCATTTACAAAACGGAACAGGATATAAAATCAAAAGATCTAAAATTGCTAAAGGAACCTTAACGGGAATTTAGTATTCAAACCTTTGTTTGTGAGTAGGTTAGCGTTGGACTTCCATTGCATACTCGGCAAAGAACTTATCTCTAAAGGTATTCCTCTTCCAAGTTTACGTAGAGAGTTTAAGTTCAGTAGTTTCTACTGAAGCTGGTAACTTAATTGACGAAATACGTATTTAGGTATCTAAATATTGTGGTGGAACGAAATTTTGTATGATATTATAGAAAGATGTAACTTAGGGACTTAGCAATGCTGCATTTTGCTATATTCAACTGATGAACTTGGACTAAGTCTAAAACCCTAGGAATTGGATTTCCATTGTTGACTCGGTGAAGAACTTATCTTCAGAACATTTCCTTAGACAAAGCTTCTTTCGAAAGCCTACATTCATGAGGTCCTACTCAAGATGGTAACTTAGTTGCCGAAATACGTATGACGGTAAAGGGTTTTCATCAAATTCTATTAATCTCATCCTAAATAGCTAATTTTTGAATACACTGCAATAATTAATAATCGCATTAGCTAATATCTTTTTTGTATTGCTAACAAAGTAGTACCAGTAGAGTTTGTGCTAAAATGTTTATCAAAACATGTTAGTAATGTATTTTGCTTTACACTCCTAAGTCATATTTACAAATTTGCGCTAATACAGGGTGCGTCAACAGTTGCGACTTAGCACTCGTCAGTAAAGACGCACTTAGACTAAAATTATAGCGTAATTGTACATCTAACAATGTGTAAAATGCTAAGCGTAACCATAACAAATCTTTCATACATATACACTATTCACAATTGATTTGCCATCCAGCAGGCTGTGTTTTTTTTCTTAAGTTGCATTTCTGAAATATTATTTGATTGATTTCTAGCAATGTAAAAATGAAATTGCCTTGTTGCCAGCTCTAGAGTCCCCTACTTTTCTAAAATAATCTAGTAAGTTTAGAATTAATAAAACACATAATATGTTATACTATACTTAATTGTCAGAATGGTGAAAGTTATTAACAAAGTTACTAAATTGTAAATTGTGAAAGCTTTCAACTATTATAAAAGAGATAGGCCAGACTTCCCACAATTTACGATTATAAATCGACTAATTGATATATTTGGGGTAAGCATGTATTATTTCTTAAATATGCAATTGCAAATTACTTAGAATTTTAGGTGTCTGAGCGTTCTGTAAGGGACATTTTATCACAAGAACAGGACGTTTTGAAATCTTCCATTTGTAGTATATGCGCTAAGACGGACGTTTTCTTAAATTACACGTTTAGAAAAGATTTGCAACGACAAATTTGGCAGTATCATCTGAAGAATGAACATTTTACTCTCGACAAACTCTTGGCTGACTCTCGCGAAAATTTGGAATACAAGGGGGGGCAGGACTACTTTATTCAAAATTATTAAATCAATGGGTTACAAACACAAAATGGCGAACGGACGCAAAATTTTATGTGAACAAAAACACGTCGTTGCATCCAAAATTAAATTTTTGAAACAATTTCTCCAATATCAAAATTCTACTAAAAATGTGCCATTCGTGTACCTAGACGAAACGTGGATCTACCAAAATGAATCCGCGATTCGTCAATGGGTACACAAAACCGATCTTAAAAGTAACCCAGCCAAAATTAAAAGTGAGGGAAAGAGGTTCACGATGCTGAATGCGTGATGTAATTTAGGCTTTTTGGAAGGGTGCGACATGTTACTAGACTCAAAGAACAACGACATGGACTATCATAAAACTATGAATGGGGAAATTTTTTAAAATTGGTTAGTTAATCAGCTGATTCCTGCTTTGGACAAGTTGCAAGGAAGATTTGTCGTGGTTATGGACAACGCACCTTATCATTCATTGCAGTTTGACAAGCCGCCCACATTTTCTTGCAAAAAAAGGTGTATTGCAGGAATGGTTGGTTAACCACCACAATGTCGAAATTCAGGGCAAAATTATTAGGAAAAAACTTTGGGAGTTAATTAAACCTTTCACAGCAGACGGATATAAAAGATACGTAACTCACGAAATTTTGAAAACGCGCAAATATGAGGTTCTTAGATTGCCTCCATACCATTGTCAATACAACCCAATTGAAATTGTGTGGGTGTTGTGTAAGACCTATTACAATAAGCACATAAATTCGCAGCCAAAATCGAAAGACAAGGTTGGCAAATTTAGGGCGTGAGGCTCTTTCAAAATGTATCCCCGATATGTGGCAAAATTTCTGTGAGCATTGTGAAAAACTTATATCGGAAGACTGGACAAAAAACATTTGGGAAATCTATCGTTTGAAAATATTCCTCCCTTCATATTGGGAAATCTGATTCAGAATCGGAGGGTGCCGATGATTCAGATACTTCTAGTAATATTATGAAGGTGAAATAGAGTAGGGGATATTCTTTTGGCATCTAAATTGTGAATGAGTGTTTTACACTTTTTATCTCGCCCGAGAAAAACACTGACCTCAGTGGAATACGAACTTGGGTCTCTTAGCACCAGAGACAAACAGTCAACCACTGGACTACCAAAATATCAATTTGAAACATGAGCGGCATGGACGTTAATTCTTTTTAATTTGCTGCAACACCTAAATATAGGACAACAAAGAATGGCGTGAAATATGCTCTGTATACATACGATTTGAGTTCAGAATTCTCGTGTAAAAAGAACAGCAATATGTATTTGCTACGTGTTATGACAGCATTTAAATTGTAGTTACTATTTTATTTATAATGAAATCATTATTATATCTAAGTATTATAAACCAATATTGAGCAGCAATAGGCGGACGTTAAATGAACAAACAAGCTCCACTGGCCACATTGCCTGCTTTCAAAAAACATAACCTCCGTCAAGAAAAACTGGCAGAATCCAACTGAATTAATTGACAAATTTCAATGATACCACACATTCCCCCAGATTTCCACAGCCTGTTGGATGGCAAATCAATCGTGAGTAGATTATATGCACACACATTCTGAGGCTAAGGAAAGTACAACTGAACGGTTTTGTTTTTTTTTTAAATGGAGTTACCTAAGAAAGTCTTCGGTTACGGGATTATCTGTGATTGCTTATTTTTAAATCGTCTTGCAAATAAATTAAATTTTTCTTAAATTAGAAATAATACTTGCGGTGATTATTTGTCAGCTACTGAAATTTTATTAAAAGTGAAATTGGAGGAGTTTAGGAAGACTGTTAAATAAATTCAAGTGAGATTTTAGGATCGTTGCTAAAGGAAATCGTACAAGTGTTGTAATTTATTCTTCGAATAAGTTTTGTAATAACGCAGCAGTCGCAAATATCAAGCTTGAAAATGCTTTACGTAAATATTTTAGATATTTAGATTGATTGGTTAATTCAGCAACTTTAGGTGAAATTGTAATAAATACCATGAACAAACTATTTCTTCTCGATGCCTAAATATTTTAGAAGCAAAAATAGAAAATAAGAACAATTCTCAACTGGAATATAGCAACCGCTTAGAAAATAAATTTCAATTGCGATTACAAATCTAGTAGATGAAAAACGCAAGTTACAGTTACAAATTAATAGAATTGGCTATGGAAAACCGTAAAACTTTATTGTATATTAAATATCTGTAGTAATCGACTGGCAGGAGAAAATGTAAGTAAAAATCCACAAAGTATCCTGGGAATCCACAAGGAAAAAGAACAATGGAAACAATATCTATTAATAATAATAAAAGGCAATTTCAACAGGTATTTATTTTTATTTTTGCTTTATACGTATTTCGACATACAATATGTCATTATCAAAAGCATTTAATGAAGTAAACATTTGTAGTTGCTTGGGTAACAGCACACTGGATCTTGGTTTTGGGCTTGGCTGAGGTCTTCTATTC
>JABXWE010043052.1:0-19836 GCA_014611495.1 Limonius californicus | reverse complement strand
CAGAGACTAAAGGGCAATCCAAACACTGGAAGCATGTTGGTTCTCCACGACTCAGAAAATTCCGTGTTCAAAAATCGGCTGGTAAGATTCTTGCTTCAGTTTTCTGGGACAAAGATGGGATAATTCTGATAGATTATTTGGAACGGGGTAGAACTATCACGGGAGCATATTATACTGAGTTGCTAACTAAATTATGTAAGAAAACTGTGGAAAAACGCCGCGGAAAACTTGCCAGAGGTGTGCTCTTTTTGCAAGACAACGCTCCTGCTCACAAATCGTTGATTGCAAATTGATGAAATTGGTTTTGAATTGGTTGACCACCACGCCCTATTCTCCGGATTTAGCACAGTCATACTATTATTTGTTCCCAAAACTCAAAAAATATTTGAAAAGTAAAAGATTTTCGACAAATAACGAAGCAATATGTGCCGTTGAGGAGTGGTTTGCAGACCAAGACAATGATTTTTTTAAATGGCTTAGAATTGCTTTATGAACGTTCTGCTAAATGTATAAGTATTAAAGAAGATTATGTTGAATAAATAAAATTTTGTTTTGAAATATTGTGGCGATTTATATGGTAGGCTAAGTACTTATCAATACCCCCTCGTATACAGGGAGCCAATCAAATCGCCAAAACTTATTTTAAAGGCCACCGTATAGCCACTCTTTTTTCTAGAAACGCGCCCTGTCTATAACTATATCGCATAATATTAGTTTATTAAATAATTAGACATTACCTTAGCCACACAGAAAAAAATAGGAAATAGGAAAATTACATATTTTATTAACCTTCCAAATGCACAGTTCGTTTTTGTAGCATGAAGTGTATTGTGCGGTCATACTGATCCCAAGGAAGAGATATTATAATATCGTTTCAATTATTAGGTTTTTATTAAACTGACAGCAGGAACATAACAACAAACGTGTTTTTTGTAATATTTATAACTTAGAATTACTAAATATAATTAAAACAAATGACACAGAGTGTTCTCTGCATTTCTGTGCATCATCTTCCACAAGATACTGGATTAAAATTATAGGACACTACTGCACTGTTTACTGTTCACAACTAATCGTTATTTCATTAAAAAAAACTGCCATAAGCCAACGTCGTTATGTGCTGTAACACATAATTTATCTAGTACGTCAACAGCATCTTTGGTGATATTATAAAATAATATTTCTTTAGGTTTGCTCTTTTGTTCGTCATTATTTACACTTTTACCATCATGGAAGGCACAGGACGCTATCACAGATTTATTTTTCGAACATATGAAATAATCAATCTTCCATATTTTGCTAAAACATTTCTACGTTGAATGCACAACTCGTTGTTTGTTTGGCAGAAATTTCAAGGAAGTCACGTTGATCACAAAGAAAGAAATAGAATAACTTTCTGCATAAAAACATGCGTTTGTATGCTATACATTTCGAAGCTTAGGTAAATCCCCTTTATCTGGTACATTTACCAAAATATTTCGACTAAAATGTATAAAATCCCTGACCCAGCAGATCAGCAGAAGTTGGGGAAAGTACAATTCTTCGCAGTTAAGAGTCGAAACTGACAGCTACAGTAGGAAAAAATACAACCGAAAAATGATTTTGTAACATAAAATGCACAGTGGGGCTACTCCAGCAATTTTTGAATATAAGATATTTAGTGTAAAAAAAGCAGTAAAACCGCTTTGACACAGCCATTCTGTAGGTAAACATGTGGAATGAGATTAGCTAGAAGGAAATTGAGGTAGCATGTATTACCAGCATTTTATCGTAAAAAAATGAACACTGGGGTCAAATAGACTCCACGATGCATTAGAAAAGTTAAGCGTACGAATGGCTTAGCAGCAAGTATAAGACAGTAAGGAAAACACTTTCTTTTTTGTGTCTCAGCGTTTTCAAAATAATTTATATTATCATTAGCGAAGTAACAAACTGCAATTCATAAACATCATTCCAAATCATGTAATAATATTTTAAAGTTGGTTTTTACCAAGTAAACAATCTCGTTAATAACAGAAACAAATTTGGTTTTTCAAAATTAACGTAAAATAAGTATCAGTTTTATTTTGTACACCTACTTGCCGCAATTCATAATAAGAATTCTCTTCATTACTTTACAAATTTCTTCTTTTTATACAAAAAACATCGTCGAAGAAATAATTTATTTTAACACAGATTCTAATTAATAGCAAGTTAACCTGATAAGAGGTAGTTAAAACCTTGAAAATGGAAAGACAGTTCCTGCTTTTATTTGAATGACGAGCGTAATATAAAATACATCAGACGACTTATAACCCGGCGTTGCCACTCCTATGGGGTTCACTTATTCGGTAGCTCGAAAAAAATTGTATATTGAGATGGCTATATACTCAAGTGAAAACGCTACTAGTGGCAAAGCGTTGAACTAAAATTTATACTCGGACCACTTTCCATCCATTATGAGGTCCACGTGATTTTTACTCCCGTTAGTCGGGACATGATCAGCTTCCGTTTGGCAAAATTACAAGCCCGAAACTTGTGAGGTCCGTATATTGGTCCTCACTTGTTGCCGGTGCTCACTCCTTACGGGACTTTTCAATGGCTGAGTCTCACTTAGGTAGCCATAAGTAAATATATATATATACATATATATATATAAATAATATTGACTTTAATTTTACGTTGCGCTGTGTCCGATGTTTTTATTATTATGATTATTGAAATTTGGACACTTATTGTCGTGTTTTATTGTGTATTGCGGTAATATAGTTTACTTTGGTAGCAAATTAAGCAATTGCCGAAGCAATGTAGCTTCGAACTCCAGGAAGGTTCCTCGTGTTATCTTCAAGGGCGAAGGATACTTTAAACAGGTGGCGCTAGGCTTATCAATCCTCCTTTCTTCGACTGTAGCTGGTCGAACTTTGTCCTTGATGCCTGGACCTTGCAACGCGAATTATAGTCGGTTGTATTGCTCCTAATTAGTATATTTCTTTATCCTCCTTGGTGTTACTACTAGGCGTTACAATATTTTTGTAATAAAAACACGTTCGAAGTATATTCAGCCCAATAGTTTTTTACTATCATATTTACATTTGAATTTTTCTTTACATGCATTGATTATATAATTACCTAATTTATTTTGTAGGGACCGATTCATCATATTTGCCCCCTGACAAAAACTATGGCGCAGAGTTTCCTGATGCTTGTGATGTTCATCATTTGAAAAAATATCAGTGTTTCAACTGTGGAAAGGCTTATAATCGGAAGGACTGTTTATCAAGACATGTGCGATTGCAATGTCGCCAAGATCGACAGTTTCAGTGTCTTTTATGCACGTATAAATGTAAACGAAAAGATACTCTTAGAAGACATATTCAACGCGTACATTCGCAAGACAAACCGAAAAAAAACAATTAGTTAAAGAATTGCGTAGTAATTTTGCACCACAAACAAGCACATTTGCGAACTTGCTTACGATTAATCGAAAACTATGCAATTTCTTCAATTAAATTTTATTTAATTTAGTTACCAATAAATAAAAATATAATTGTTTAAATACATTCATAGTTATTTATGCTTGAAAATAATTATATAGTTATATAACACATTCACTAGTACAATATTGTTTATATTTTAAAGTTGTTAGAACATATTTTTCATACAAATAGAAATATCATTTATAAGACCGTGTTTAACATACTTTGTCTGAACACGTGCGTTACATTTCCAATTTGGGTTCGCCAAAGTGGCGACCGCCCTTGTAAATTATGACATTTTATTACCCCAGTAACCAGATGGGCATCCGTCGCCGACACTGCACTGCCGACAAAGAAACAATTCTACTAACCAATCACCAGTGTTTACTAACCCCCTACTATAAGTCGTAGAATAAGATAATTTTTAAGAAACCAGGAGACGTCCTCAACTGTAATCACAAAAGGTTGTACGTTAAAATATGTAAAAAATATACCAAATAACTTGAAATAAAAAAATATACCGAATAACTATATTCCAGCACGCGTTTTACTTAACCAATTAAGATTAAGACCGCGAGCATTCACCATACTTGTTTTGAATTTATCAGAGCTGACCTATGTTAACCCATTTTATGATAAAGAACTT
Source organism: Limonius californicus (assembly GCA_014611495.1). Lineage (NCBI taxonomy): Eukaryota > Metazoa > Arthropoda > Insecta > Coleoptera > Elateridae > Limonius > Limonius californicus. The sequence continues at coordinate 15,735 of JABXWE010043052.1, read as the reverse complement.
ATAGTCGAATACTAACAGTCATATGTTAAAGTCCAACATACTGATATATCCCTAAAGTGAATAAATATCACAAAGGTGTAGAAGTGGTTTAACCGTAATATGGGTACTGTTACACATAAGAAAGTCAATGTTGGTCGTTTGGAAAATTCAGGTACACCAGAGATTTAAAGATTAAGTTCTCTTCACAACGAGAGCAAACACTTAAGAAATGTCATGCCTATCTTTGTTCTATAAATTATTAAAGCACCTTATTCCAATATCCGTAATTATGTCATTAATCGTATACATAAATACTCAAGTGGACATAGAATAACACAGCAAGAAACTGAGATACAGTGGCCAAAATTTAACAAAGATTCTGTTCGATAGCGTTGCTAGCATTTATTACAATATTGTAAACATATTAAGTTTGAATATGATTTTTATAGCCGTTTACTTAAGGTAAAGACATTTTAGTAAGCTAACAAAGAAAAAGCTAAATTATATTAGGATTCTCTACTCAATATTTCTTGATTAAAGTGTTAAGTATGTCGCTATTTTAGTTACTCTGTGTGTTGCGAAATACTTACTTTTAATTAAAGTAATGTTAGAATAGTCAACATATTCGTATATAATATTATTACAGACTAATGTATTTTCATATCATACAACATGTTTGGTAATTTTTCTGAACACATTAGTTTACCTGAATCACTTACAATTACGATTGTTTACAAAAGACGTGACAATTGTGTGCAACATCAAAATACTCAGTTAGGAATACAAATAACGTGTAATTGTTAACTGAATTTTTCTAATTAGTGTCGTATTGTTTCAGTTTATATGCCTATTCACCGAATAAAAGTTCAGTTTCCAGAACATGAAAAGCCGTTCAAGTGCATTAAGTGCATCAAGTCGTACAAACACAAACCCAATCTTACTCGACACATGAAATACGAGTGCGATGGTGTTGCTCACTTTTCCTGTCCCATATGCAGTAAGTCCTACACTCAGCGTACCACCGTTCGCCAGCATATGCGTGCGCTGCATCCAGATTGCGGACTGAATTATTAATTCATCAACAATCTTTAGTGAAGTTGATGAAATACCATTTTGTATACACATAAAAATAATATTGTTTTACTTCCTTAATTTACTTTGCAGTATCAGCTGCTTATAAAATATATGTTTACTACAAAGTAACCCACTTCGTTTATACTTATAGTGTGTTTATATCGATTTTTCTTAAATCGTTTTGTTTAATGTTTATGTAATTCCTATAACGTATAAGACAAGGTAAAAGCAATTGACACATTTAAAGGTACATCAAAGAATCTAAGTTTGTGTATTTTCCGTCTAAGGACCGGTCTTTCAATGTACCGATAAAGTTCTAGACAAGCTATCAGCCAAATTTAATCACCTTGTTACTGTATTTTCTGACCGTCCCGTAGTCCACGTCAGAGGTTACTTTACTTATTCCATAGGATAAATTTATCGGGTAGTAGAAGCAGCCGATAGTACTTTATCGGTAGCATAATGCAGCTACGAAATATTACGAGCGAATGTAAATGTAAATAAAGTATTTATAAAATTAATACTATTATTCTGGTGTACGAACTAAAAAATAAATAAATTTTACAAATTGAGGAAACAAAAATTTTTAGTCTTGTTGTAACGGTCCGCCCACCTGGTGGACGGTTACCTGGTTTTAGCTCAGAGCCAGTAGTTCGTAATAACATGGGGAGAGACTGTAATGGTTATAACAGGATTTATTCTATTTAAATGTTAGAATTAAAAGCAAAATATGTGTGATTTTGGTTTTATAAAGAAAATAATAATATATTCAAAATGCCGGATGGAACGCCACTGGATGAAATCAGGAAGTCGGGTCACTAGCCGGGTAGATTGCGGTCCAGCTGTGGGCCGCGCGCAGCATGTGTGTCCTGTATTTACATAAACAAATAAAATGGATTGCCACCTGGCAGTTAGTTTAAATACGTGTAACAGAATATATTTCGAAATTATTAGTCTGAACCTTTGCAGTGTTCACACATTGATTAGAATAACTTATCACCTGGCAGCGTATGGGTTAATTGATTCCTCCGGGGCAGCGTGTTCTTGCTGGGTCAATGAACATTTTGTTAAATCGAGCTGCTGGGAAATTTTCTTGGATTCGTAATTTCGCCGGTGAATGAATTTAAATGTTTCGTAGGATATTGTAACAATAAACATTACTGTACGGCGAGTGCTTGAAATTGTTAATGCCTAATTTTAAAAATACGTACAATCTGGCCTGACCGACTATCACGTATTGTTAAATTAGTTCGGAAATTCCCAATTACGGGAAAATAGAAAAATCAAAGGTCAAATTAGTCTGGCCTGACCAACTTATAAGACCTCCAATCTCTTATTTCTCTGGTCTGTTAACCCATTCAGTCACTGTGTCCATCATCATGGACATCGATTTTCTATGCTCTCAATATTTTAAATTTTGTAGTTATCGCTTCAAGGCATTTTGTCCTCGTACATGGACATCTTGTCTGTCATGTACTGTGGGGTGGCGCCATCTACCATTAATAGTTCAACTTTCACTACGACTAGCAGAGCCTCACTCACAGCTATTTTGATTTATGGTTGAACACGTGCAAAGTAAATTTGAGTAAAAGTGCTATAAAGTTGTAAATTGATAGTAACATTTGCTTATTTTGGTGAGTATAAGTGTAATTTGCTCGGTAATGATGAGTTTACAAATCAGTTTATTGAAAGTTCACTAAAAATTGAGTCTAAATTGGAATGTCCATTGCAATGGACAAAGATACTTCAGCTCATATGGCGAAATTTGTTTGAAATTCTATATTTTCTTTAGTTTTGCAAAACTATGGATCAACCATCGACTTCCAGGTCATGGAGTGATCTTTATGAATCTAAAAGGCCTCCCACAAGTGATGAACTGTTAAGTCTTCTTATGAAAGATGACGATTCGGTTATTGGAGATTTATCAGATGATGAAGATGAGGGTGCGCCAGAAACAAGAGAGTGTTCAGATATTCGGGGAAACGAAATTTCAGAGGACATAGAAGGAAATGAAGACCTAGGATCGCAAGAATGGCAGACTGTTGAAGCGGTAGCTGGCGCCGATTCTATAAACCAGGATGCTGCCGAAACCAGTGCACCGCTAAAGCAGAGGTTGATAGAATTCTACAAAAAGTTCGATATAACTGAAAAAAAGTATATAAAATGGAGAAATGATAATCAGATAACATATCAAACAAGGCCAATCAAATGGTTTATCCCAGAACAAGCCAGGGTTACGGACTTACCTGCCCCGATTGAGTTTTTCAGACGATATATTCCAGAGTCTTTGCTTGAACAAATGGCAGAAATGACAAACTTATATGCCACACAACAAAATATAGCCCGTTTTCCTCATACAAACAGCGAAGAAATAAAGAAGTTCATAGGTATACACATTATTATGGGAAACTTAAAATTCCCAAGAGCAAGGCTTTATTGGAATAATACAATTGGAATTCCTTTTATAAAAGAAAATATGACTTTCAATCGTTTCTCCAAACTAAGAAACACAATTCATTTAGTCGATATTGCTGCTCGGCCAGATAATAATGCCGATTGTCTGTGGAAAGTTCGTGATATCTACAATGCTATAAGAAATCGATGCAAGGAGCTTCCTGTAGAAACTAACTTGTGCATTGACGAACAGATAGTGCCCTTCAAGGGGCACCTAAACATAAAGCAATACTTACCAAAAAAACCTAAAAAATGGGGAATAAAAATCTGGATATTAGCTGGACAAAGTGGTCTTATTTATGATTTTATCATTTACCAGGGATCAAACACGGAGATAGACGACATATACGCACAGTTTGGTCTAGGTGCTGGGACAGTTATGCAACTAGTAGAAAGAATACAAGAGAAGAATCACGCACTTTACTTCGACAATTACTTTACTTCATATCAATTGTTACAATATCTAAATGCAAAAGGAATAATGGCTACAGGAACAATTCGAATCGACAGATTTGCTAAACCGAAGTTACTGACCGATAAAGACCTGAGGGAAAAGGGAAGAGGAGCTTGCGATGTATCCGTTAGTGAAGATGGTATAGTAGTAACAAAATGGTTCGATAACAAACCGGTGCTAGTAGTTGCATCCAATTTTGTAGCAGCTTCAAAAATGGACAGTTGTCGAAGATGGGATAAAACAACAAAGGAATATATTCAAGTACCACGACCAGAATGTATAGCGCTCTATAATAGTAACATGGGAGGTGTTGATAAATTAGACTTCCTGTTGAGTATTTACAGGTCTTATAGGCGTTCGCGGAAATGGACCGTGAGAATGATCACACACGCTATTGACTTGGCTGCAGTAAATTCATGGCTAGAGTATAAAAAACACGCAGAGCAACTTGGCCTACCATCCAAAAAACAGTTAGATTTGTGGGGATTCAGACAAAGTATAGCTGAACATCTAATTCTGCACAAGAATCCGCCGAAAAAAGGACGACCGAGGAGCGCACCTGATGAAGATTGTTCTTCTTCTAACTAATCTAAGCGAACGAAGGCAGAAAACAGACCAGCATCACAAATGAGATACGACAGCTACAGTCACTTCCCAAATGTTGACAATAAAAAGGAAAGTTCTAGGTGTAAGATGGAAAATTGCAAAGGAAAGTCACACGTCATATGTACAAAATGCAACGTACACTTGTGCCTAACTAAAGACAGAAATTGTTTTTTTAATTTTCATAAACGGTAAATGTGTTTGTAATATGTTTTCAACCATGTAAACTCGAATTTCTTTTTTTTTTTTAATAAAATATTCTTAAAAATATTTCAAAAGTTTTTCCTTAGAGTCACAGTGTCCATTACAATGGACATGCCCAAATTCCGAAATGGAAAGGAAATTAAAAAAATAACACATTTTTAAAATGTATAAATAATCATACTTTCTATTTGCAAAGTTTGATAATTTTCAAACGAAGAAAAAAAAGCTGTGACTGAAAGGGTTAACCTGATTGACACTAATTGGCATAATCTGCTGGATATCAATCAAGATAACCCCAAAGGCGAAGTGTTCCACAAAAATGAATAAATGCGACACCGTACAAGGACGCGGGTTTTATGGAATTCTCCAACGCACTGGAATATTCTCACGGACTGAGAATATTTTGGCGGCTCAACTTCGGTTTGCTTTCTTCTCTGGCGGACTGGTAATTCTCTTCTCGGCGAGCTTCAATTTCGGATGGAGCTCCGCTCCAAGTTAACAAATGTATACGAGGATCCTGTATATATAAGGTTCCCTTTCTCTACGCGTTTCTCTGCAGTGTGTTCGAACGCGATGATGAGTGCGCAGGGGAAAACAATTTAGAACTCCACTTGAACTGCCGCAGACGCCTCTTTTCGGAACTAAAGCGTCCTAACATTTAATTATCAAATGCTGGAACGGTTGCTACCCGGAAACTTCGTTACATTGTAATTGAAGACCGCAGACTTATCGTCGTAATCATTTGAATTTTTGGATGATTTAAGTTTTTCCGAAGATTTAAATTAAAGAAAACCACTGTTCAAGCATTACTAGAATAAATTCAAATAAGTTACATCAAATAATAGAGTACTATGTAGTTATGTAAACGAAATTGTTTATATTTCATAAACCATTATGTAACACCCATGGAGCAGATGCTTTTACGTAATCTTGCGATTTTATGTAAGCGGTTTATTATATTATATTACTGCAGGTGGAATTAGTAGTACAGCTACAGCCGAACAAAATGATTGTTACACATACCACTGCAAATTTAAATCCCATATTTTACTACCAACTACGGCAAGTGACGTTGAACGACGTCATTCACAGCCCCCCACCCCTCAGCGTTTAGTAAACAAGCTATAGGTATCTTTGTTTAACTCACTGCTTTTAAGATAATGCTTTTGGCTGACACCTAACCAGTAGGATAAATTGTATTGAAAGACGCAAAAATGCTGTCGGGTACATTTATCCTAGGGGTTAGTTTATACCGACTATCGGATACTTTTATCGGCACATTGAAAGACTAAGTAGTGAAGCTGTGCAATTACAAATGTTGGTTTGTTTTTGTCGTATAATACTAAGCTAAAATAAATACAATACGTGAGCAAAATAATCTTTGATATGTTCTAATATGGCGAAGCCTAACATTAAATTTACTCTCGCTTGACTCGTTGAACGATGATTTTTCGAATTGTTTCAGCGAGACATAGTTTAGGGCGTGTGTGTCCGAACAGGTTCTGCCTAAGTTTCTTGTACCTTGGGCGGGCAAGGATTTGTTCTTAGCTTTTTGCTAAGACCAGAAACCTTAATCGGGTTCAATCGTGCTTTTAAATCTTTAGGCAAACTACCGATGTGCAAGCATTATTGAGACTGATCCCAACCTCTAAGTTTGTATTATTGGTGGCTTTCCACTTTCAGTTGCTTCCCGTATCATTTGTGGAAGGTAGTAAGGTATTTTGGCAGGTACTTTATAGTGCTCTTAAAGTCCTTATGATGGCCACTTATGCAAGTGTGTTCCTCCCGCTTCCAGAAAGTTCACCGACACGCACTTCACCGCAACATCAGTTTACCGAGGCAACAATTCACGCAAAGGATGATTTGTCTAAATTATAATATAAAATATGGAGATCTCAAAATAAAAAGATTTTATCATGTTAATATTAAACTTTATCAGTGTTTGTGTATGAGTTACTTCTAATGTAGTATTCTTACTTGAAATTTTAAGTTATATCATTAATGTTAAAATTTAGCTACACGTAGTTACTGTGTATTTACCGTTCCGAATGCGATCAAATTAAAACTTAATCACAGTTACGTTTGGACTAAAACTCAGGTGTTGATGAGAGACTTGGCGATTGGAGAATCATAGAAACCGTGTACGTTTACAATTCATTAGAGACACGCAGTTTTGCATAGGCGACCACTACGGTTTATGGAAATGAAGAATCAAAATTCACTGAGCTGCGACATGCACCTTACAGTCTGGATTTCTTTTTGATCAAAAATCTAAATTAGAATCTTAGGGGCAAAAGGTTTCGTGCAGAAAATGAATTTGGTGATTTGCACGAATATTTTGAAGACCTCGGTAAAGAGTTTTGCGCTCAGAGAATGCAGCCGCTCGAAAAACGTCGGAATAAGTGTATACGAGCCGAAAAATCGTTTATCGGAATTGCTGTGTGTCAAGGCGCATTATCGGGATGCAACATCCAGTTGTTCTTGATGTTTGGTCTCACACGCATGACCCTTTTTCGAAGTCTTTCAAGAACCTCTCTGTAAAAGTGTGGGCACAAACTCTTTGTGAACGTTACCCTGGATATCAAAAAACTAAATCAACATGCGTTTGATCTTCGATTTGCTCATTCTTGGTTTTTTGGCCTTGGAGAGGTTGAATTGTGCCATTTCATGCTCTGGCGCTTGGTTTCCGGGTCATACCTAAAAACCCAAGACTCGTCACCAGTAATGACACGTTCCAGATAATGGGGATCATTTACAATCGATTCCAAAAAATTAGGGTACCTTTCCCTCCTGGTGTCCTTTTGGTCCTGCGAAAGGTTTTTCGGAACCATATTTGCGCAGCTGTTTCTTAATCCCCAATTCCTTAGTCAAAATCTGATGAACGGTGATGTGAGTCAAATTCAACTCTTCCGAACAAGATCCCGGACTCTGTCGACATGTTCATCGGTTCTCGAAAATGAATGCCTTCCGCTGCGAGGTTCATCTTCAATCGACTCTCTTCCTTCTGAAAATGCCTTAAACCATCGAAAAACCGGGGCCCTTGACAAAACACTGTCTCCGTAGGCCTGCCGAAGTTTGTAAAAGTTTCCGTTACGCTGTACTCAAGTTTGAAGTAAAACCTGATAACACAGCGTTGCTCGAAATTGATGTTACTCATTTTCAGAACGCACTAGAAAAAATGGTGTCACGAAACAAATCGCAATGGACAACCAAATGACTCTAGTGAGTTCAAACTCGTACTGAAGGCGTATCACATGTTCAGCTGCCGCCCCTTCCACACCCGCGTCCCCAGTGTTGCCAGGTTGAACGCTATGCTACCACTATCATTACTTAATTTACAAACCTCGTATATGTACAAGGTCCTATAGAAGTTACTTGTGAGCAATGCAACGCAACTTTAACCGTACAACATATCCTGTGTTTTCATAAAAGCAGGAGGAAAGTCCCATATTGGATCCACAATTGAATCGGCATTTTCCAAAGAAAAACAACTGATACAATACCTTAAGTCTGCAAACATGTTTAATCAAATATGAAAACATCAGTACTGATTAATTTGTATGTAATATGTGCCACAAGACTTCGAATTTAAAGCACATTAAACAATCTTTAATAAAAAAAATCTAGTTAAATATAATTTTTGAATGTTCTGCCTGTTGTTTTCTTGGTTAAGTAAACAAAATTGTCCTGGTAAAGAAACCCTCTATCGATTATCGGAAATATTTTGCCTCTGGCCATATAATAAAATTTGCAGAAAGTTGGTTAGATATTTAAAATTATGAAAACAATGAATTGAAACCAATAATGTAAAAATGGTATTATCAATTTTTATAGAAACATGTATTATATGTAAGTAGTTCTACGGCACTCCCACGAACTAGTGTTTCTTATAAAATAGATTGTTAGAATGGTATATAATTTTTTATTTTTCAGGTGAACCAAGATTCTTTTGCATGAAATGTGGTAGAACTTATAAACGGAAAGATAGTCTTCAGAGTCATCTCAAATTTGAATGTGGTCAAATACCACAATTTTCTTGCGACACATGTGGCAGACGCTTTCACCATAAATCTACGCTTACTAGGCATTTTATAGTACACCGAAAATTAATAGAAGGATCCAATCAATAACTAAATAAATTAATTTATACGATGAGATGGTTATACATTTTTTAACGGTGTTGTACATTACATTGATTAAAATTTTATTAAATAAACTATTTTAGGATCTTACATATAATTAAAATAAATTATGGTATTGTTCATGTTAATTAAGTAGTTAGAACATGTTTGTTTGCAATGGAAGCGTTTTATATTCTTTGACGAATGTTATTAGCCTGGTTCAGTTAAATTTGTTTTATGATTAAATTTAAGAACATTTGCCCTTAAATAAATTTTGAAATTCTCAAAGATTTTGTTTTGAACCAATTTCCAACCATATCATAGCAATGTTGTTGATGCACTTATTTCTATTAATAAGTTGTTTATATGCAGTTGACTTTATGTTTATTTTTAGAAATAATAGGTGCCCGAAGAAAAATGAATAAGCAAAATACTTTGCCGGTTTACCATTGCCTTGAGAGAGAGAGAGAGAGAGAGAGAGAGAGGGAGAGAGAGAGAGAGAGAGAGAAGGCCTGTTAAAAAGCCAAAGTTCGTATACTGACAGTGAATTAGCCTTGTTTTCGATATCTATAGTTATTCGGTTGCCTTATCTATAAATTTTCACCACAAATCTGCCAAGAAACAGAGTTTCAACCATTTCATAGTTGGTTAATGCAGTTACTGATACCGATCATGTCAATAGCGAGCGATCTTTTGGGTTAACTTGGTACTGCAATCATGCTCATATTTATGATGTGCACACTAAAATTTAGAAGTGACAACTTTATTAAATCTCTTCACATGTCCAACTAAAACAAAACAGAAATGCGGATGCCTGATTGAATTACATTCTGGTTAGAATAAATTCTGCCGCGCTCTACTTACTAATGTATGCATTTATACTGCACATTTTATCAAACATAGTTTTTTTTTCATAAATCATTTCTGGTTCATTTTATCAAACATAGTTTTTTTTCATAAATCATTTCTGGTTCAAGGTTTGGTAAAAATCATATTATTCTGATGTGTAACTAATTTAAGGCTACTTGGTATAACACAATGTATGGTGGTAGCTCAGTTGGTACAGCGCTCGCTTTCTGAGTAAAACGTCGATTTTGTCTTGGGTTCGAAACCTAAGCATTACTATGCAAATTTATAAAAATCTTGTCTGCAACCCACCACACAGAATTTCTCAATCCGGCCTGAAATCGTGGGAAAACCCTTCTCTGAAATGTCTGTCGTTCGGATTCGCCGTTAAACTGTAGGTCCTCTGCGTTTCTGTCTTAGCGCTGAGGTGAAACACGTGGCAGAGAAGAGGCCGATGTCAGCAGCGGAACGAAAAGGCTGTCAATGAATGATCCATGATATAACAATGATAAGCTCAACAAGAGGTAGGAAAATGAAGAAGAAGCGTCTACACAGAAAACGTTGTGTTACTTGAATATCTATTAGTAATATTTCCTTTTCCTCACAGTTGAGGTTGTCATTTATTTTATGTCTGTTTTATGTGCAGTGTGGTGAAGCGGTGTATGTGTGAAGTATATGCAGTTTCATAAACATAAGTATGTAGGTTATGTAAAAAATGAAGATTAGATTTCGCAGATTTTAAAATGCCTAATTTTATTAACTACATTTTGAAAATACGTAGAAGTATTTCAAAACTAGATCTAGAGATATCACATAGATTTCATTTGAAACCTGTTGATTTTCTTATTTTCTATGTGTTATATTCTCCACACGTCTGTACAATTTGGGAATTTCCATAATTGTAAAATAAAGAACAACAATTCTTTATATTTCACTTTTCAATGTAGTTTCTTGCTATTTTAAATCCTAACAGACTTTTTCAGCATCTGTGAACTTTTCAATGAGGCTCAAGAATTATTTCTAAAACGTTAACATTCTTGTTGTAGTTTTTTTTAGGTATGATGAAGAATATTTCCGTTTAGTGCGTTACGCAAAACACGAACGTGTTTGGAAAGGAATCGATGTACGGCTGCTCAAACTGCTCTTACAGGATACCAGAAAACCCATGTAATTAAAGATTTATTCAGCATTTATGGAGCAATCTGGAATTCTCGAAACCATAATGTTATTGTATTAAAACCCGATCTATAATATAATTTGTGCAGAATAAGTTAAGATGGAGGATAAATTGTTAATAAAACGTGGATTGTTTATTTATGTACCTATTTGAATTTTATATAACTCTATAAGATTACTACAATGGTAGAAAATTAATTGTAAACATTTTTAAATACTTTTCTAATAATTGCTATTTTATAATATATAAACTATTTCCCTATTAATCTTGCAAATCAGTTATTTTCAACAAATTATGAAAATTTTGTTTATGTGCAAATTATGTACTATAGACTATAGTATGGCATACATAGGATTACCTACATCGGAGTTACTGAAATTGGAAACTGCAGAAAGGCATCGAATACTCTGGAAAAGATGTTGTGTACGTACATATACCTCACAGTGCATCTTACTATTTTATTTTTAGGTTTAAAGTTTTACGAACAACAACCATGAAGACTGAAGTTCACCCTTTTATATTTTTCTTATAATGATGTTAAGCTAGTTGTATGCTTTAATTTAATCAGGACAAACGGTAGGTAATTGTAAATAGTATATGATTCGTTCAGTTTGTTATTGTATACCAACGGTATGTGTTGTTAAGTTCTGTGTTACGACTATTAATTGTTACAAAAAATTAAGTTGAAAATTGCGGAATGAAATTACAACAGGTCATTTTTCTCGTGTCAATACTAACACATCTTTCTGAACTTTTATTTCTAATTTTCCTTATTTTCTTCTAAGTTTTCGAAGTTTATTTACTCAATTTTTATTTATTTCTTGAAAATTGCCAAACGAAAATGCAATTTATTCGATTACTATTTTCTGAAGAACACTTGATATTTTTAAAAGTAGATTGCGGTAATTTACGAAAACGAATTTGTTAGAAAAATCTGTGCCATGTTTCCATGTAACTATTATATGTCTACCTGAAGCATACATAATTACGGGTAGAGTAGGTCAAGCCTGTTTATAAAATAAAACAACAATCATACTGTGAATTATGCCCAAGTACAAAATTAGTAGAGAGATAGTCATCAGCAGTAGAACTCACAACTTTTAAGCGTGAGCCACTTGTTGCATATAAACGTATTTACTTATATTATAATATTTTGTTTTCAGGCCTAAAACAATTTCGATGCGAATGTGGAAAAGCTTACAAATATAAAACAACATTGGTTCGCCATAAGCGTTACGAATGCCATAAGCAGCGTATGTTTTCCTGTCCGCAATGCGCCTATACTGCTTTTCAAAAACAGCATTTGCAGAAACACATCTACAGGATGCACCAAGAAAATATTTAATTGAAAGTGATGTCTGTCTGTATTTAAAGAAATTCAACAGTAATATGAGTTTGGATTTAAGCGTTAAATAAATTATACCTGTAGAATAAATATGTAGCAAATTATAGAACAATAAATTTCACTTGCCTAAAATTAAGTTGATCATAGCATTTTTTTCAAAACCGTGTAGTTTATAGTCTACTTCCAATTATACCGTTATTCGTTTAAGAAAGATATTTGTAAAACAAGGATTTAGAAACTATTTGTAATTCGGCTTAAAACACCGGCCGCATTCACGTAAATTTACATACTGCGAAGATGTTGAGGTTACCTAGGGGTTGTGACTCGAGCAAAAAAACTTAAATTCCCTATTTTTAAGTAATTATTGGTTGAACTATTCTTATTTGTGTTAAACCAAATTAACGTCATAATGACTGCAATCGACAACAGTTTACACGCACCAATATGCAATTGCAAATGCCACATTAAAAGTATCTGGGAAGACAACTTTGTTTCCCGTTATGAGATTTCCAGGTGGTTGTATTTTTGTTTTATTTTTCACTTTACGTTAATACCGCACTAATTTAAACTGACGAACAAAATTCAAAATATTTTTTCATGATATTTTAGGAGAACGGATGACGAACACGATTTTTAAGAAATGGAGTATTACAGAGAATAACGGTCTTAATAATTCTACCACTCCAAAATGTATAAGAGGTTTCTAAAAATTGTTTAACCTCGTCGGAAAAATCAAAAAATAAATTTGATAGGGCCTATACACAGGGGGCAGTACCTATTACAATTTGTCCAAACATAATTTTTCTAATATTTCAATCAAGCGAGATATCAAGCTGATTCATCTTTGCAGACTCACCGTGCATATTAGTAGCTCCTTCTACTGTTCCTTTTCGAAGGCATTATTTGCAGTATACTAAGACTTTGGGTAATCCGAGGACATCGGCTGCTATACCAACCGTAGTCTAGCTACTGGTAAGGTGTCTTTTGCTGGACACGTTTCGGAGGAGGATGCAGACTAAAAGAGATACCCTGGTCCTCGAACGTGGGGGCAGAGGTTTCGGCCAGAACTGCGGCTGTCGTAAATCCCTCAAAATTGATAAAAATCCAAATGCATTGCCTCGAAAACCAGATTGTTCAAAAAGAAGACAAATTAAGCTAACGAAAAGGATAATTCACATGGAAACGTGAGAAGTTTAGGGCTTATCAAATAAAACCTGACAAAGGAAAATAATATATGACAGATATTACAGAAACGAAGAGGAAATGTAGTGGTGGTGATGTAATGGGTAAATATATTTGCTACTGGTTGGGAGTAGATAACGTACGAAGAGCATAAGTAGTATTTACTGCAATGACAAAGAAGACTAATCAACTGATTACAGATGTTAAGTGCTTGTTAGAAATATGTTTATAATGAGCAAAATACGAAAACAGAGATAATCATATTAACAGTGTATGTCCAGACCGAAGAGGCACCCGTAACGGAAAAGGGAGAATTCTTTAACACTCTTAGTAATGAAGCGGACACATTAAAAATAAAGATGCAGCAAAGTATTAAAAAATCGATGATATGCTGTGGCAGTGAAATGTGTATTTTAAAATCAGAGTGTAAAAAAACTTGGACGTATACAACACATTTGCAATATTGTTATGTAAGGGCAAATATTTATAACGAATTCTGCGCCTATTTGTATGCAACCCTATTTACCTATTTAGTATGTACACATATTTGTCGGAACCTATAACATTTTGAGTTAACATTTCCGTCACAGTGGGCAGCACGAACTAGATTTCTGGATTCCTTAAAAGGGAGGGGAATTTTTGGAAATTATTCCTGTATTAGAAAACTTGAGAGATTATTGTTTTCTGAACGAGTACACGTGGGTTGTGATCTAAATTAATAAGTAGTATAACGACTTGGAAAGTATTTTCTTTCCGATCGAAGTTCACTACTCAAGCGAGGGAGTTTTCCATAATAGGGGAAAAGACGCTCCAGGGAATTTAAATTTCCAATTTAAAAACGCTCTTTGAGGAAACTATTTTTTCTGCCTTGCCAGATCCCATCTACTGGTAAGCCGATAAGAAAAACAGTTTTATCTTAAATCCCTGAATCTTATTTCGAATATCATCTAATTTAATTAGGCTAGTTCGTGCGGCTGGGAGATCACAGTAGTAAGGTTTCGACGCAGTGGAAAAATCTACATTCCTCAATCTGGCCCGGTAGATAAGCCGGCAACTGCGAAGTTATCTTGAGAAGTTTCTCAAAAGAAGACACACTCGCCTGGGTCCGTAGATATAGGAACCTTGTACGCGCTTCGCCGTGATAGCCGGTGTCTAACAAAAAGGGAAGTGACCTTAAATGTTATTGGAATTTTATCGTCAATTAATTAAGTAGCGTTAATTCATAAGTTTAAGAATTGTCTGGGGGTTTTAATTAAATATTAATTGTTACTGTAGTAAGTTAATTTTATGTGGGATCAATTTTACGTACACAATATATAGGGTGCGTTATACAAAGGAGTTATATTGCGTTCTCGGAGTTTTATACCTTATTTTTCTAAGTCTTTTGAGTGTTGTCGCATTATTCTGACAGAGGCCTCTATCATAGACTAATGCGCTGATTTAACATTTACTTTTCGTTCTGGGGAGCATAATAATTTACTCCGTTGTATTTAGGTTTCACCCGATTCACTTGTTTTATTTGCCTATTTTCTTTATGTGAACCTAAATTTGGGACTTCTGAGCTCCAATTGCAAGGAATATTTATGATTGTGGGGTTGATTCTGTTTCGGTTTATTAAACGAAATTTTGGTTGCAACTTGTCTTTTATTAATGTGTTATCCAAAGGCTAAGTCCATTTAAGGATATAAAGGGAATAAAGGTAGGTGTTAATTATTCTGAAGAACCGACTTCCTTAAATTTCCATTTAGGACAACGTTAAGTCGGTGGCGCCTTTGCTTAATTAGTCGACCCACTAATTAGGTCCAATTTTATTGTATTCTGAACCCGCCCTTCTCCGAGTGGGTTTTCCGGGACGCTAACGTTTCAATTATTGTTAAATTCCTACCAGCCCAGAGGCGTAGTTACGAGGTCGATTTTGGACCTCAACTAATATTAGAGAATTAAAAAAAGGGGGGCGTAACAGATTATGGCACCAGACAAAGTGGGTAGTAGATGAAAAGATCAAAGAAGTTCCATCTGGTTTGGATATCCATATAGATAGATATGTGAATAGAGCAGGAAATACAAAGTGATTTTTTAAAAAGTCAATTGCAGCAAGCCTGGAAAAAAAGCTATTCCGTCTGCAGTCAGCTGTAATGAGCTTTGAATGACATTTACCTGTATGTCAAACTGTGTGACAGTTCAGGTAGTTAAAAATTTTGGCCCAACAAAATGTGAAAATGAACAAGTATTTAGTTGCAACTGATTTGTAATTTATTAAGGTAAGTAAATTACAGGTTTTTCGTCAAGATTTCTT
>JABXWE010043051.1:0-20535 GCA_014611495.1 Limonius californicus | reverse complement strand
GACCCGCAAGAGAATAATTAGAACGTGGTTATGAGGTGACATTAAATCCTGGTTTGCACGATATCGACAGCGGAGATTTAATTAATTGGATAATGAACATCCGCCTCCACCGTTCGCCCCTTAAAAAACTAATCGATTATAAAGCGATCCAACGTGATTTATTTATAGAAAAAACGGATTTCTTCCGTCGCGGTTGTGAATTATTTAAACTTCCGGGTAAATTATTTAAATTTTAACTAGGGGGAGCGGTCGTTGACTAGAGGTTAGCGCGTTAGACTTCTACGCTGGAAGTCCTGAGTTCAATTCCCAGTACCGGAACATCGGATTTTTAATGGCCGTTCTCCCTCGCAAGGCAATGGCAAACCAGCGAGGTATTCTGCCTAGTAAATTTTCTCTAGAGTAGAAGTGCTTACACTTCCCGGGGTTCGGAGCCCACGTTAAGCTGTAGGTCCGCTATGTCTGTGGCACTCTAAACGCGCAACACAGGCATAGGAGAGAAGATAGCTACGTTTCGTAAGAGATGAAGCACTCTAAGAAGAAGAACTGCGGATAGAATGTTCTAATACTAAAAATATCCTAGTCATTCTGTCAAGCAGTTGTTTGTATATAGTGTTTTTAATAAATATGTGTGTTTATTTTAAAATGGTAAAATCGGAAGATCTTGTTGTGTTTAAATATTTCTTCCACGATTAAGATCCACACCGTCATGGAAAATATTTTAAGGGGATCTGCTTCTTAATGTTCATCTGTATCTAATTGGATAACTAAATCTAAAAATAGTCCTAAAAGCATGGAGGAAGTGGGCATCCAAATAGTATGACAACATTAGAGAGTATTGAAAATCCATTATACGCTTTTCAATAATCGTCGATATCATTCACGCGTGTGATGATATTTCAGATATGAATTTGAATGTAAACTTCTCAAGAGTACTGTGGAATACAGAAAAGTCACATAAAACAGGCGGTCAAACTATGGAAGGAACAACAGAAATCCTCATACTGGCAGAATATTCCAGGACAACATCAGGCAAAACAGTTCATCACTGTTTCGCAAAATAAAGCAAAACTTGCATTGTCCCTCAGCAAGATGGAATTGAAAACCATCACTGGCCTATTCACAGGCCACACAACGGTAAAATACCATCTTTTTAAGATTGGTAAAGCTGAGGACCAAATCTGCCGCTTATGTAACGAGGCAGTGGAAACGGAAGAACACATTCTATGCGAATGCAATGCTGCCTGTCGACGCAGACAAAAATTTTTCTCGAAAGGCAACTATGACACCTAACGAAATGAGGGACTCGAAGTCCAGAGTCATTAGGTTCATTAACAGCCTACAACTTCTCTAAAAAAGAAAGGGCTCATAAGTTACAAAAGAACCACTAAGGGTGAAGTGACGGAAAGCATATAAAGGCTGTTTTTTTACCTAGGAACTCCATAAATGAAAAGCAGAAGTAGCTTTAGCAAATTATCTGTTCAAAGTATACTAAATCACTAATTTTAGAAATACTCCAATACTTCAATGCTTGGTTAACTGTTATACGTTTGGATAATAAGTTTACACTTTGACAGTTTAATACGGGATTATATTTGCAACGGGATTTGTTTAATATCAAACTTATTCTAGCAACGTTAAATTTCGGGATCTCAAATCACAATATTGATTTTAATAAAGGATAATGACTTTCGCGCGGAGAGGTCCGCTTTAATTGGAATAAAATACAGCAGTTTACAGCGAATTTAATAACGTAAGTTTTCGACTTCTGTGTTTTCCACCATTCGAGTTTGAATAATTCAGTAAATTGTAAATTATTTACGCCAGCAGCGCCTGCATCAACATAGGCTGTCACCGTTAGCTAAATCCGCCCTTGATTTACTTTCACATAAACTTTGACGCTGGTTCAGCTGGAACATTTGATACTATCTTCTTAAATCAAAAACGACATTCTGTTGGATGAACATCCATTATAGAAAAATGGCGCAAGAAAAAATAAATAGATAGTGATAGTTCACAGTTCAACTTCAACAAGTACAAATTGCTATTTAAAAATGTGTCGAAGACTATAAATATACAATTAGGAACTTTATTTAAATTACAACTAATAGTTAACAGTAGTTTGCAAAGATATGGAAAACACCGATATTTTTTCAGTTAAAATTTGTGTAAAAATGTGATATCTTGTTCAACAATTTTGTATAATTTAATAACACTATCAGTATAAATGATTGCTTTCATGCTTGGATACCACATGAAATTGGTACATAAATTACATATGTTATATTGACAAATAATAAAGTACAATTATTTAGAGACACCCAGCACGATAAAATTTGCAACACACGCGTCTCTACAATCATTGGTAAACTCAGTGTGTTCCAAACATAACATATATGCAGGGTGATTCTAAACATGTGCAAAAAACTTTAATCATATATAGCTGAGATTAGTAATGTATTTCTTTTTAAATACCGCTCATGGAGTTTATTCTTGATTACAATACGCTATAGATACAATTCCATACAAAAATTAATTTGTACAACAGTTAGAAACGCTCAAGCATTGTGTTTCAAAACAAAATTAACGGGTACCCCTTATATGTGTTATTGTATCATGCAACAATGATCTACAACATAGCGTAGTAAAATTTATTTTGATTGACAAAAGCACATTTAGTTGCAAACAACTTTCTTGGGAAATATGGCAATACTGTATTCCATAACATCCCGTACTGTACTCTCAACCTGGAATTCACTGTAGCTATTAATGCATTGGTGTATTTGTTTCATACTTAACAAATAACAATATTCAATCTAAGTATAATGTAGAATACCAACAGTATATTGAACGTATCTTATGGTTACTTGCATATTAAAAAATATTTCCAATGCACAATAATCACAAAGTTCCGATCCGATCTGGTTTATCTAGATGACGTTATATTTTAGCTTGGTGTACAAACAGAAACTGTATAGTTTTTACCACTATCTTATCTTCTCATTCTGTCTAGCATTCACTTAATAATAAGTAAAACAGATTCGTTGATGTCTACAACATGTCGCCTTTTGGAGACGTTATGTAAACGACATCTTTGTGATTTTTAAAGGTTCTAAAGACAACCACAACCAATGTTTGGAAATTTAAAAGATTTACATCATAACATTAAATTCACGGTAGAAATTAAAAATAATAATTGCTTACCCTTCCTTGATATTCTGGTTTCCCAATATAATAACAAACTGAAATTTAATATATATAGAAAACCTACCACCACAGATGTGGTGAATCCTTTCGACTCTTTTCACCCTCTTTGTCACAAATTAGCCTCTTTTAGGTTTTATTTTCATCGCCTATTCCTTTTTCCACTAAATGATGACGATTTCAACAATGAACTCAACATTATACATTATATTGCTTACAAGAATGGTTATGCGTCTGATTTAATTAACAATTTATTTATGAAGGTGAAAAGAGCTTTCAGTATTAAACAATCCACTAATTTAGTTATTATTGAAAAAGACCCTTAGATTAAATACTACTCTTTACCCTTTTTTGGCCCTGTATCTTTAAAACTGAACAATATTTTTAAACATTGTCACATAGAAATTTTCTTTTCGGTTCCTCTTAACCTAAAAAATCGGTTAGTTCATAATAAGGACCAGATCGATCCTGTCTCGAAATCTGGGATATATAAAATTAATTGCAATAGTTCTCCGGCTTTTTATATTGGTCAAACAGGTAGATCCATAAATGTGAGGATTAAGGAACACAAAAAGATTATCAAAAATAACTTAATTAACCTAGACCCCAATATTAATTTTAAATCTGCTTTTGCAGCCCATAGCATTTCTGAGGATCATAATACGAACATGAACATGGACACTCAAATTTTACATTTTTGAGAGAAAGGTCTATCAATGAATTTGTTAGAAATTATGGAAATCTCGAAAACGCTTAAAAAATGCAAAGACCAACCTGATTATGTTTTGAACGATATTACTTTCAATAATATCCCTTATACTTTCAATATTTTGTTCTAATAATATTATCTCTGAATTTTGAAGTTTATTGTGGTTCACCTTGTAGTTCACAGTTAAGTTTCTTACCTTTAATTGGTTAGCTATAGTTCTGTTGCTAATGTTTCATACTTCGACATATAGATCGCGCTCTTTTTTGACAATATGCATATTAAAATCATATCCTGTCTGTTTTTGACATGTTTCGTTAGGGTGATTAACTAATTATTTTATATTGGTTCTCATGCCACTCCTCATTTGGGGTTTTCGCAAATTTAACTATAAATATGATTTTTAACATGGTTTTCTGACGTTTAACGTAATTATTTTTATTTTTTAACCTGCCGGCGTTGCGGCTGGTGTTAGAGAAATGTTGTTTAATTTAACGTAACATGCTCCGTAATTTTTTGATTAGCCCTTGATGTTAATTTTAAGTATTTTGTGCTGATGTCATTTTTGGGTAAGTTTATTTAAACATTTTTGTAGTATGTTTGTTTTTGGAAGTGTAAGTTTTTGTTTTTATATGTTTTTAGTCTGAAGATGGGTTACAGTTAACTCGAAAACGTTAAAATTGTATAAGTTCACTTATTAAATTTTGTGGGAATCGAGATTGATTTTTATTATATTTATTTAAGTAAATCAGAGTTAACTAGAAGAGCTGCCGGAACTGAAAAAACTAACGTGCTGATAAAAGTGTGTGGTCTTTGTTTGATGTTCGGAATATGAAGGATTCGTTAGTATACAAAACTGAACAATAATCACGTTGCATAAAAGTTAAAAGGCTTTTAGATTCTAACGTATACTAATGAGTATTTATTTTGTGTTGGAAGGATAATTGTGCAGATAACCAGGGTGAATTTTCTTAAATCTATCCAAGTGCTGTTCTACACAATTATGTACTTAAAATGTAAACTGATTTTCAGGTTAGAAGCAGAAACTCCAATGCAATGATAGCTAGACCTTAAAACATCCTGTACAGCTTCATTTAATAAACATCTTGAAAGCACATACATAGAATCTATTTGGATGTCAGATATTTGAAATAGTTGCTTTCACCAGGTTCGGAAGATTTTAGAGAGACTTATACGAAAATCGTAATCCCTGCATAAGTTAAACCCGTAGTATACAACCAAAAACTCTGTTTACTAATTTTGACTAAGAGAATTCCAGTTTATTAATTTCTTTTTAAATCACTCAGTTATTATATCAAAAAGCATTCTCAATGGGCTAGGCGTTTGATTATTTAAAAGTTCCAAAAGTAGTAAGATCTTAACCTCACTTTCTACATAGTCTAAGTATAGTACACAACAATGTAGTGTATAAAATCAACTTGGCTAAGTTACCACGCGATGCATTTACATGGTGTGATTAATTCATTTTGGTTAAACTCATTAGTCAGCTAATCAGATCCACGATATACACATAGCTATTATTAGACATAAAAGGTAATCTATAACATATACTGATCAAATATTTACAAAGTACGTCAAAATGCACTCAATTCGCGGGAAATGCTGCTCGGAGCTTTTTAATAACCAATCAATAAACCGCTATGGTGTTTTATTTCTGAAACCGATACATGAAGCAAAACGGAACGATAAATAAAATATAATTTGTGTTATTTTAAATAATCAGTGGAAAAAAAGTGACTTCCCAAATCCACAACTACTTATAAATTACAGTATGAGGTTTGTGGATTTTTAGAACCGTAAGGCCACTATAAAGCAAGAACACGTAGGGATATATGCATGCAACACAAAGATATACGTAATAACGTAGGGTGGTAAAACTACTAACATAAAAAAGAAAAAAAAACAATAACAGTCAGGGAGAACAAAACAGAATATTACTTATTTATTTAAAAATGTTTAATATGGAGTATAACCATGGTTCAATTCAAAGTTTTTATGTGTACATGTTATATTACATATTATCATTGCAGATATATTCAGTCCCATCATTTTCATATTTTACGACTGTCGTTGTTCAATTATTTCCGTAATAGTACTTGATTAGAACTACACAAAGAACTCCATGACATTTGCTTCTGCAATTTCTTAAAGGCCGTAATTGATGACACTTTCCGTGTATTTTCAAGGTAGGCTGAAGCCGTGTAAATACAAACACCCTAGTGTCCATAGTTAAGTTATGATTTACATCTGTCTAGATTCAAATTGTGTACGGATTAGTTAATAAATTTGTAACTAACATTATTATGCACTTTGCAAGAGTGTTAATTCATAATAAATCAGTTAAAGGTTAGAAGGGTTCGTTTGATTAGACTAAACACGTTGACGATTAGGACAATCCACTTCGTGACAATATGTAAACTATAGAATTGCAAGAGTGAGACTGGAAAGACAGAAGAGGATGGTGTATGGTATATGAGAAACGGAGACATCCGTAGTCAGCTCGCTTATAGATAATCAGAATCTTCAAACTGTAGAGATCGATGATGGAATACTTTCTAATGCGATGTCCCCACAAAACCAGCAGTTTTGGTTATTTGGTTTATTTGCACTTATCTCGCGTTAAGAAGCAGTCTGTAGGTCAGTAACGGACAAATCAGTCAGATAAACATGGCTGCCATTGCCAATCTTAAAAAAAGTTATACATATTACCAAACACATTCGTTAACAAATAAGCTGAATCGCCAGAGCTACATTTAATATTTTCAATTAAAGCTATGGACTTGTCGCACTTAGTTTAAAAAGCTGATACCACTGCCGGCAGTTATTCATCAGTTGCTGCACTAAAGATAATCCTCAAAGACATATATTAAGCACTACAAAACCTTGACTAAGATGAACAAAAGCGTAATTTTAGTGTAGTGCGGAGGGAATACTTAGAAACGCCTATGTTCGGTAAATTAAAAATGGTGCACGGCACAAAGAGAAAAAGAAAAATTAATCAGAACATGGACAAAAGGAATAGTAATTGTAAGCCAACGGAACTAATATTATCCCGAAAAGAAATGGTTACGTTTAGATTTTACTATTATTCCCTTCATGTGGGTTTTGGGCTAAAAAACTTTGTGAATATCACAAATTTTTACCAGTGAATTGGCGTTTTTAGTAGCAAAACATGTCATTTGTTTGTTAATGACAATTTCAATATTTAAATCATTCCAGAAGTTAAATGTTATATACACTGCTCAACAAAATTAGGGGAACACTATTTTGAGTGCCTATAAGGTTTCCAGCATATGATGGAAGCAGGATTTTTTCTTGTTATATTATTCTCTAGACTTTATTGACAAAGTGCAAAAAGAATTACGGTGATTCGTTTGCTCATTTTCATCGTAGACGCCAAAATGTAAAGAAAGTCTCAAAATAAAGTGGTTTTTGACCACAAAGCAAACATCTGAAACTCATCAAATTAGTCATTGGACACAGTAGAACCGTCAGTTTTGATTTTTTCGATGCTTCTGAGTCCAAAATGCGTTATTTAAGTGAAATTGAAGTCGCGAGGGCTGTTGCTTTCCTTGAAGATGGTCGATCTATGCGATATGTAGCAAACCAGCTCCAATCGGCTCCATCTGTTATCTGCAGAGCTTGGCATAGGTACCAAAAAACGGGTAGATATTCCAGGAGATTTGGACAAGGCCGTGGGAGGAAAACTACCCCTCGGGACGACCGGTATATTGTTAATTCTCGTCTTCGTCGACAAACTGCTACTGCTCGTGAGTTACAAAATCTACTCCGAAATGCCACCGGCGGTGTGACAATTTCCGATCAGGCGGTTAGAAAACGACTCAAAGAAGTCAATATGACTTCTCGCAGGCCTATGCGAGCTCCTCGCTTGAGCAGGAATCACAAAGTTAGCCGTCTAAACTTTGCCCGCCAACATGTGCAATGGCAACTTCGACACTGGAGGTCGGTGCTTTTTACAGACGAGTCGCGGTTTCGTCTAACTCGTTGCGATGGTCGCATATGACTGTACAGATGTCAAGGAGAGCGATACACTGCCGCGTGTATACAGGAAGTAGACCTATTTGGAGCTGGATCAGTCATGGTGTGGGGTGGAATTAGTATAGACGGTCGCACAGACTTTGTTGTCGTTCCCCAACGTCTCAACGCACACATTTATGTTGAGACGATTCTTCAAGAGCATGTTGTGCCATTTGCGAACAACTTCGGCGGTAACTTCACCTTACAACAGGATAATTGTAGAGTTCATACCGCTAATTTAACAACAAACTTCCTCCAGGAACAAGAAACCCAATCGATGGGTGGCCAACCATGAGTCCAGACTTAAATGCCATCGAACAAGTTTGGGATTTACTTGACAGGCGCATTAGGAAGCGTGCTGCTGCACCTCAGATTCTTCAGGGGTAGCTGAAGTCCTCGTGGAAGAATGGCGAAATTGACCACAAGACATGTTAAACCGTCTTATTCGCAGAATGCCTCGACGTTGCCAGGCTGTTATTGAAGCTAATGAAGGGCACAAGCGCTACTAAAGCTTGGTATTCAGGCGTCAACAGAATTTCCATTACAGTTTAAGTGATAAAACACATTTCCATTTTGGTAGTCTTCTCGATAGTTTGGTGTTACTCAAGAAACCCGTTTAATTAGAGCATATTTGTTGTTTGTATCTTGTTAAGTAATGTTGAAAGAACAGTATATTAAAGTTGATACTTGCGTCTGTCTTTAATTTGAAAAATTATACACGGCTAAAGAAGTGTTCCCCTAATTTTGTTGAGCAGTGTATTTACTAAACGTATCATATCTAAGTGATATTTTAAATTCTACAAATCTAGTATTTTGTTTCTTCAGCGTAATTAAAAATACACTCATGCTACTGGCTAGAATACACAAAATACAATAACAATTTAAAACATTTAATCCATCGGCAATACACAAACCTTTGTTGTCGCACGGCACTAAATGACGCTACTGCTATTCGGCTCGAAGGACCAATGTTCTGTACACTTTTTTTGGTAAAAGCGCGATATGCATTCATGTACCACCAGGAATATAATAGTTGTCCAATAAAAACACTGATATTGTATAAACAACACACTTTATTCTGAAAACTATCAAAGTGCATGATCAGTTTAGACTACAGGTACACCATTTTTGAGAGAATTTATGTGATATCGTTAATACCAATAATGAATACCCCAAACATCACATCTACTGGACACAACATTATAAATCTTATTAAAAAAACGTGGGTATATTAGATGGGTTAAATTTTAAATTAACGCAGTGATTGTACTTTAACTGTTCAATACCTTTATTATTAATTGTCTAGAATAAAGGCGCAGTTTGCTCGCAAATATGAGAAAGTATTAAACATACCACAAATTAATTTTAGATATCAAAAAATATTATCACATATCAAAGATAATGTCAGGCATGGGAAAATATTTTCACATGTATTTTATATAAATAATTCATTTCAAATGTGTTTTTAAAGAAATCTTAAATATTATGTGATTCAGATACTGCTCTGTTAGTCTTAATAAAGCGTAATATTATACAGGGTGTTTCAATTTCAATCTTGAATACTCTCCTAGTCATCTGATTTGGGAAAATATGACATATACGCCTCTCACTTGCTCCCTACGAATGATACAGGGTATCAAAGATTGCAAAGGCAAATATTACGAGAGGCACAACAATCAATTCTGATGCGTATTCTGTGACTTTAAGAAAACTCCGGCGTGCCATACAAAACAAGCGGCGGGGCCTGCTGTCTTCCGGTGTGATGTTGCTCCATAACAATACAAGGCCACATGTTTCTGCACAAACACAAGGTCTAATCAGGTCTTTTGTATGCAAACAACTGGATCATCCACCTTGCAGTCCAGACCTTGCACCCAGTGATTATAACTTGTTTCGGTACTTAAAGCAGTCCCTTGGTGGTCAACGGTTCAACGACGACGAAGAAGTGAAAACTGCAGTCATGGATTGGGCTTCTTCACAGGCGGCAAATTTCTTTGACGTCGGAATTCAAAAACTAGTTGAGCGGTATGACAAATGTTTGAACAATAATGGAAATTATGTAGAAAAGTAGATAAAAGTATGTAGAATACGGAAAAAATATTTTTTAATGATATTTACAGTATTTTTCTACTTATTAAAAAATGGACCTTATTTAAAAATTTCCCTTCGTATCTTGTAGGAAAATGGAGCATACAAACAAAATTTTGTAGGTGTACCTTCCTTATGTAGGGATATTTTCAGAAATTATGTTCCTCCAAATGCGTCACAGCAATGACGTGTAACGGGGTTACAATGGATTTATTTCAAGAGAAAAAGGTACGCCGTTAGAATTTTTCAATTTTATCTCCTTTTTTGAAAATACCCATTCAATACATATTTTCAGCAGATCAGCTAAATCTGATCGTTTTAAAAAAATATTTATTGTAAGACAACAAAAAATAAACAAGAAGATTCTCAAAGTGCAATCCACTATTCTCAACACATTTTTGACAATGTCGAACTAACGAATTTCTGGCATTTGCCAACATTTCTTGGATTTGCCTGAGCTCATTGCAGTTATTTTCTATTCTTAGAATCAATTCTTCGCGGGTTTCAAAGGGAGTGCTGCAAAGTTTTTCAACATGGCCCCACGCGAAGAAATCTAAGGGGTTTAGATCTGGCGACCGCGGTGGCCAGGGTACTCGTCCCATATGCGCATTATGAACTCTTCTTTCCGGAAAACGATGTCGATATTCCTGGACTGCTGCTACGAAATAAATATCCGCATACTGAGTATTAGAAAAATATCTTGGCATTTTTCCTTTTAATAATATTAAAACTGCAACAACTCAAGTACCCGAACTGATTGACAGTGTTACAAATGATATTCAAACAATTATTTTAGTATTTCCATGGAAAACTCAAAATACGGTTAGTTCCAAAAAATATCTCTAGAACTTGGACCTTAATCTAGATCTGCGAAAGCGCGTCTTATTCAAAATTGAATGGGAATTTTGAAAAAGAGGAAAAAATTTTAAAAAACCAGTGGCGTATCTTTTTTTCGTGAAATAAATCCGTTGTAATCCCATTGCATACCACTGGTATGACAAATTTGGAGGAACATACTTTCAAAAAGTAACCCTAAACAAGGAAGGTGCGGCAACAAAAATTTGTTTGATTTTCTCTATTTTCCTGAAAAAAAATGTTTGCTTTTGTAAACTTTGACACCCTGTATCTTTCTTAGGAAGTATCCGTATTCCGAATCAGAATGATCGGAAGAGTATTTTCCGAAAGTATTCAAGATTGAAACTGAAAAACCCTGTATATATGCATAATTATTGCAAACCTGAGTAAAAACATCATCAATAAGTCGAATTTTATTGAGTAGACTTTCAAAATCATAAAAACGGGAAATTACATATAATCTATTCAATCTTTATACTGGAATAGATAACATTTAACCGGGGATGATTCGCTGTATGCAGTCATAATAAAACTAATTCTAAACTAATTTTTATTCCATTTAAGTTCAAGTTGAGTACACTTTCGTTTTTTGCATGTATATAAATGAAGATAAAATAAGTTGTCTGGGTCTAGTCAAAAGCATTTGTTCGAATGCAGCATCCACTATATAACACCGTTGATCTAGACATAACTCGTTTTTCTTCCTTTTACTTTCCATTTTCAACGAGAAAAACATTTACATCTCAAGGTGTGCAATTCACCAGGATATCCGCAACCAAAAAGCTCCATTCAGATATAAAAGCAATAAAACGGTCTATAAACCTCAAGGGAAGCATATTTTTCCTATTCCACATATTTTATATTCATATTGCGTATTTATAGCCGAAGTAAAGCCCGAAAATGCACATTAACGAAACATTTTATTAACAATGTTAAGAGTATTTTCAGTTCGAGTCTATTAGCGAACGCACTTCGCACTTACATTTATCACTAGATCTTAATTGAAATAATAATATATGGCAGCCCATTAAAATTAATATACGACATTTCCCCGCCATAGAGCATAATTTGATGCAATATTAAAATTCTAGTTGTTCGCGCTATATAACAGAGGGTTCGAGAAAGCGGCGTGGCACAGAATGAAAATATATTCACATTTCATCTCCTTGGGGCGTCAACTGCATTTACACAGCAAGGTTTTCCACTTGATGTAGGTACATGACCGTAGCTTCCCGGATTTGACAGCAAACATTTTCTAAATAAAAACGACCTGGGACTTGTTTTCACTTTTAATAGGTCAATTTTAACACATTATTCTACTGAAACGAGTAACTCCATTTTCAAAATCTGATCAGATTTAGCATACAACGCTGTTGAATTTTATTCAAAACCTAGCTGCAATTTATAATAGGGTTCCCTAAACTAAGTTATATACAATGAGTCTTAAAAGTAACGTATAAAATCGATCAGACTATGAATAGCAAGATTTACACAAAAGGATGTCAAGGCAAATACTATATATTTTCTTAAAATTGTTTCATTTTTCTTGCCGTTTTTCTAAAATTTATAATGCAAGCGGCATTTATTTTAAATGAATCCACTGACTTTCACTGTGTCATGTTATTAAATGTAAAAAAATTATAGAATCTTCCTAACATTTTTTGAAGAAAAATTAATCAAACCCCCTATCTGTTAAAATATTGCATTTCTATAAGCAATGTGAACAGAGATACAGTGTTGTGAAAAAGACCTGCATCACTTAAGGAATTGGGGAAAACTCCCACGCCACAAGTTTTCGATGGATTAAGGTCTGGGGATAGTGCTGGGCATTCTAACGCCGTTATTGGCCGACATCCAAGATTGAACCACTTTTGCTCTATGGCAAGGATGACAGTGCATCATGCAAAATAAACTATTCTTCCTCAAACAAATCTTCCCTGTTACACAATAACTTATTCTGCAGTATTTCAATGTATTTTGTGGCATGCATCATCCTAGAGACGACACGCAGTCGACCTACTGCGCCAGACATGCATTCACATACCATAACAGACATTGGCTGTTCTATTGTTGGTAGTACACAAATATGTTTCTACAAGAAACATCACTTTCGTATTACCAGCACGATTATTGATGTTCATGGGGGGATACATTACTGAATAGCATCTTCTGCCACTGTTCGGGTCCAGTGAAGTTGTTCCTTTGCCTATTGTAAACACTTGATTCTCTGGTTCACAAAGCAGTAGTTTCTTGGGTGCTCTGTATCCTCGGAGTCGAAAATTAAGAAGTTTTGCCACAGATGTACACAAACTCGCTCCACTAGCTGCTGACCATAATTTGGTCAGTTGCATGTAACTGCACAATATATACAATATATTATGACAATAGAGGAGATATGGCAGAATGTAAAAGTGCATTTAAAGAGGCAGGTGAGGAAACAATAAGTATCAAAAGACAAAGCCATGCAGAATGGATCAGCCATGACACGTGGGATAAAATAAAAGAAAGAAAGATATGTAAAGAAGTAAAGACAGGTATTAAAAGGGATAAGCAGACATACATGGAAGAATTAGCAGAGAAAGCACAAGTAGCATCCTACAAAGGAAACAGTAAGGAATTGTATAATACAATAAGGAAACTAATAGGAATGAGAAAAAGGGTAATAAATGCACCAGTTAAGAGCAAATCTTAAGAACAGTAGAACAGCAGCTATAGAGATGGAGAGAACACTTTCAAGAAGTTATGAACATGGAGGATGATGACATACAGTTACCGGAAGAGATTATAAGTCCTGAAATACAAGTAAACACAGACCCCCCAACTAAACAGGAGCTAATGGAAGCGATCCAGCGTATGAAGATTGGAAAATCATCTGGAAGCGATCAGCTAACAGCAGACTTTCTGAAGATTGATGTAGTATCTACAGCTGATATACTACACCCCCTGATGGACAAGATATGGACAGCTGAAACTTTCTCTCAAGATTGGAAGGAGAGTATTATTGTAAAAGTGCGAAAAAAAAAGAGATCTCCAAAAATGTAGAAATTGGAAAGGGATCAGCTTATTAAGTGTGCCCAGTAAGATATTTAACCGAATAATTTTAAATAGAACAGAAGAAACACTCAACGTGGGATTAAGGAAAAAATAATGCGGATTCAGGGCGGGACATTCCTGTACAGCTAACATCAACACAACTAGGGTGCTAATAGACCAATCACTTGAGTACCAGACACCACTGCAACTACTATTCATTGTCTATGAGCGGGCATTTGACTCGATCAACAGGGAATATATCTGGATAGCACTTAAAAACAGAGGACTCCCAAATAAGATGATAAGACTAATCAGAGCAGGTTATGCGGGCTATAAATGCCGTGTATTGGAGAGTTATCGACACCGTTTGAAACTGCAACGGAAGTGAGACAGGGCTGCATCTTATCACCCTTGCTGTTTCTAATAGTCTTAGATATCGTAGTGACAACTGTACTCAAAGGTAAAAAGAGGGGTATCAATTGGAGCCTAACAGGGACATTGGAGGTCATAGAATATGCCGATGACGTATGCTTAATATCAAACAGAGTGCAACAAATGCAAGCAAAATTAGACAGCCTCCAGGAAGAATCACGAAAACTTCGTTTAAGAATTAACAAGGACAAAACGAAGATGTTTGACATCAATGCAACAACGGTGAGTGAAATAACTATAGAAGGCAACCCCATAGAAATGGTGTGTGAATTTATGTATTTAGGTAGCGTAGTGTCGTGCAAAGGAGGCCCATTACCTGATGTAGAACATTTTCGGGAATGGGAAGTGTATCGCGAGCAAACAATATTAGTGTGTTAACAAAAGTGAAAATTTTTAATGCAATGGTCAAATCAGTGCTACTGTACGGGTCAGAGACGTGGTGCGTCACCAGTACAATTACAATCGTAAAATAAAGCTACAGTCATTCGTCAAGTGCTTAAGACACATTCTACGGTTCTGATGACCAGAAACAATTTCAATCGTAAAGTTATGGAGAAGAACAGGACAACAGGATATAAACATGGAAATAAAAAAGAGAAAATATGACTGGCTAGGACACACATTAAGAAAATCCCGAGAAGACCCATGCCGGGCAGTGCTGGAATGGAGCCTGCAAGGAAAACGAAAGATAGGACAACCGCGAACGACGTGGAGGAGAACTGTAGCAGACGAAAGTAGACAATTCACCGTACCAACCAATCGCGGATGACAAGCAACAGTGGAAACAATTCGTAACTACCCTATGTCCCCCCAGCGAATAACGGAAATTATTATTATATAACTACAGGTCCTGTCAGCCAGACTGGTTCTTCTTAACATAGCATCATCTCTTGCAGAGGATATTTTTGTAGGCCACTACGGGGTTTATCTTGAACGTTTCCAATATCGGCATATTTCTTAATTGTTCGAAAGACTGTTGACTGCTTACACTGTACTTTATTAGCAATTTCACGGGTAGAAGCTCCTTCGTTCTGGTGGAAACTGATTGCATACCGCTTTTCGTTGGTTAATTTTATCTGTTTCTTCTGCAATAACATGGTGCAACTTTGATGACAAATGAATCACATATAAATATCCTAAATTAGGTACAGGGTATAAATAGTTACAATACAAAAGGTATTTCTCATACACATGAGTATTACATGGGCATTAAGCAATTTCTAGTAACGTCATGATTTTTCAGAATAGTAGGTAACTGATTAGGGGATTTAGGCAACAATATCTATTTCAATTCTTCTAAAGAATTCCACCGTAAACATATGAACTAATGACATAGCAAAGATATGAAATTTAAATCTATTTTCAGAAATTATATCAAAAAGTTACATTGAACTCCAAGAAACAATAACACGCTCTGGTGATGGTGAATATTTCCACGCCACAGTATATAACTAAACAAAGATTTTGACAGCTTGAGAAACTAAATCCATTAGCCTCATTCTGACGAAAAAATATATAAACAAATACATAATAATAAACAAGTAATTTCGACCGTTTTTCGAGCAGCTGTAGCATTACACTCTATTAGAATTAGTTGGATAAGATAATGAATTAATTTAGCAGAATGAAGACACTAAATTCCATTTTGTCAAATGTTATAAAATAGCACGCACACAAATCAAATGTAAATATAATTAATATACCTAATATCAATACTAGTTAGATACCAACTTGTTACAGATCGCCTGCAAATAGATTTTGAAAGCTAAGCTTTGGTGATTAATGATGTAAGTAATATGGAGTTTAAAAAACAATATAAACAATCGTACCGGGATAATTAATTAGGATAGAAATTTTTTTATGTAAATATACACACTAATTTACCAACACAAAATGAAATAATGAAACCAATGGGTTACCTCTGTGTTTACTTTTCGAATGGGGAATTTAGTAGTATAAAATGTTTTTAGTGGAAAATTTTCTCCATGTACAACCTTCTTTCTTTAATTCATTCATACTACCCCGTGGGCATTCCTTACATACTAGCTATTCATGCAACATGCACCCTAAACTTAACCAAGTGAAATACGGTCACCTCAGTCGAGGTTCGATCACGCGGCCGATCGGACCGCATTTCACTGTGATCTCGACTGCCAGCGCATATACGCACTGCCCCATCGAGGTCCTTTCCATGTACAACCTGGATTATTATAAAACATAGTTGCTTCTAAATATGAAGGATCTCAACAATACAAATTCTAAAATTGAACAAAGGAAGATGCAAAATACAATGAAAAATTTCAACAGTACGAGAGGCAACACATCAAAGAAACTTGAAACAAGAAACATGTTTCATAAAATAACAACATGCTGTTTTAAATTTAATTTAAATCCACACATCAGCCAAATGCATTTCATGTTTCACTGAGGTGCGGATTCAAATTTAAAACAGCGTGTTGTTATTTTATGAAACATATTTCTTGTTTCAAATTTCTTTGGTGCGTGGCCTGCTTAAGTGATTCTTCACGAAATGAGTTAAAATGCTTAAATGTTTTTTAATTGCGAATTTGGTATCTAATTAAAATCTTTAATCAATCAATTTGCATTGATTGGGAAAGTATACGCGATTTATGTATATTTCTGGTAAATTAGACTAACTACAATATAACTTTTGCAAGTTGTGCTTTTTTTTAAAGGAATGCAATTAGAGACAGAGTAAACTGTAAATATGTCAACATTTTGCTTGTTGTAGATGCAATTGCTAATCGTGAAAAAGTCACCAATGTAAATTAATTGGTCAATTAAGTACTGATATGAATAATTGTTAGAAATTTTTACTTTTTATTATGGTGATAAAAGCCCCATGTTCTCCTGTTACAAGTTGTCATTCAAATGCACTTCGTTTAATATGAAATGCACC
Organism: Limonius californicus; assembly: GCA_014611495.1. NCBI lineage: Eukaryota > Metazoa > Arthropoda > Insecta > Coleoptera > Elateridae > Limonius > Limonius californicus. The sequence continues at coordinate 3,241 of JABXWE010043051.1, read as the reverse complement.
ACCCATTAAAAATAAAGCTACGTGTTTGGAAATGATCAGGTTTACATAAAAAAAGATTAACAATTGTAAGAAAACAATAACAATAACGAAAACAAAATTAATAATGTGTAACATCGCCATGAACAGCAATGCAAGCATTTACTCGCCGTGGCATGCTTTCTATCAAGTAGTCTATGTTCTCCTGGGGTATCTCGTTCCATATAACTTCAAGTTGGTATCTCAGCTCGTCTAAGATGTTAGGAGCTCTTGGTAATAATCTTAGTTGTCGGCCCATCATGACCCAAAGATGTTCGATCGGCGATCAGTCCGGTGATCGTGCAGGCCAGGGCAACATTTGCAAATGTGCTTGTGGGAGGTTCGTTCTGGTAATGTTTGCAGTGTGTGAACGTGCGTTATCCTGTTGGAAAATACCGTTTGCCAACGTCTGCATGAATGGTACTAACACCGGTTCCAGGACATTATGAATGTAGCGATGAGCATTTAAAGTGCCTGGGACGAACACAAGAGGTGATCTTCTACCGAAACAAATCGCACCCCAAACCATAACTCCAGGTGTTAAAGCCATATGGTGTCTTTCAATAAAGTTCTAGATTTCGTCTTTCTCCTCGATATCCGCGTACCTTCCTACGGCCGTCATTTGCCAACAAACAAAATCTTGATTCGTCACTGAAGACTATGTTGTTCTATTGCTGATTCCAATGCCGCCGCTCTTGACGCCAAGCAAGCCTAACAGCCTTGTGATGTGCAGTTAAAGGGAGCCGTTGGGATGGACGGTAGGATCGCAGTCCAAAAGAAGAGATACTTCTGTAAATTGTTGCCATTGACACGCGGCGGTGAAGAGCTTGCATCCAGTCTACAGCAACACCTTGTTTGAAAGCGGCCTCGTGTAGCCATTTTTCGAAGAAGTCGGTCTTCACGAACATTGCTGCTACGTGGAGGTCTAGCAGCTGGACGATGTCGCTGAATGCCTTCTTCTGACCAAGCAGACCATATTCGTGCCCTTCTACCAATTTCACGAAAAGAAAGTCCAGCGTCTGTCATGCCGATAATTCGACCTCTATCAAAATCGGAAATGTGGTTAAAATTTCTATGTTGTCTTACTGGAGCCATTTTAAAACATTAATTCTGTCACAAAGTGTAACAAAATCTCGAAACTACTAAATAATGTTTACTAGATATTGTTTTGTTTCTAAGCAACACATTGAGGAGAGACAATAGACGAACACCACAACCACTTGATTTTTTTAATGGAAATAGTGATCATCTCATACGCAATAATAAAACATTATTTTAGCAAATGTTCAAACGCGTAGCTTTATTTTTAATGGGTGGTGCATTTCATATGACATTGAACATATATTAAGGACCAATAAATAAACCTTAGATCATACACATGTACATGGATAATACAACTCCATAAGAAACTAGGTACGTCACTGTTGTAAGGATCCCAACAAACTTTTTTCTATCTGTCTCTTTTGCCGTTGCATGACATCCAATAATGTTGTTTCACTTGTACCCTTTTCAATATTGGCGCTCGCCCAGTTGCTGTTGACGTATGGCGAGAATTACACAAATTAAACTGTCAGTGAGAAAAGGTACAACAACAGCGCATAACCTGCAAATGTGGCAACGTTTTGTGTTATTGAAATCTTTAATTTTTATCTAAAATGGTGCGAAAATGCGTTATTTGCAGTGCTCCTCAATCAAGGAATTGTTTGTTTTCATTTCCGTAGACGTAAGTAGAGTGTTTATACTTCAAAAAAGAATAATTCGAATGATGTTCGACCTTTCATCAAGAGAACATTGCCGACCAATTTTTCAGAATAATCGTATACTAACGTTAACATCCATATTTATATAAAAGTGCGTCCTATATGTAAGAAAGAACCCTAAGAACTTCCCTCTTGTAAATGATAATCACACTTACAGCACCAGATCCTGTAATAACCTTCATAGGTTACTATAATTTAAGCTTATACAAAAAGTCTCCAAGATACTGCTGTACCTCTCTGTATAATAAACTGCCTAGAAATCTTAAAAATATCATAAATGAAAAGACGTTTGATGGACAGTTCAAAACTTTTTTAACGGAAAATGCCTTCTATACTTTAGAAGAGTATTTAAACCTTAGAAATAAATAAACATTATATTAGATTACTGTATTTTTTACTTTATTATTTATTTAATAAATATTTTACAGTTATAGAGGTGTCAAATAATTAATTTTGAAAAATGGTAAGAATGGTTTTGTCGCAAGATTTAAAAGACTGCGATAATTGCACTGGTTTATATTAGTTATATTTACTACATATTTAAATTTCCCGCCGTCCATCACGCGTGAGCGCATGCGTAGATTGCATAAGGGTACAGAGAAAGATGGGTAGATATGATTTATTTGTATTAGGAAGAGAAGGAACAAAAATAGTTTGTCTGTGATATCTTTACAACACACTTTACAATCTGTTGTCACATCCATGTAAATGTGTATGATCTAAGAGTAACAGCATTCAGGGGAGATGAGACAATGCTATCAGAAATAGTGATTAACAACCATGCAATAGAACAAGTAACAACATTTAACTTCCTTCGACAAACAATAGCATACCAATAAGAAACAAACATGTACAATAAAATAGAAAAATTTAACTAATCAATGGCACAATATACAACGTGTTTCTATAATAGTTAATCAACGTTTGAGAGCATATAAAACAAGAAAAATAAAGATGAAAATCATCAATAAAATTTTTTGAAGAAGTGTATACTAAGGGAGATACAGCCCCTTAACTGTCAGCTTCTAAAGATGATTTTAATTTAATATCTCGGAAACCACAAGTGATTCAATCATAAAATTTGGTATAGATAATATCTTTGTCAATTTAATCTGTCAATAATTACAGCATTTATATTCAAGGCCAATTCCTTTTTTTGTTTTTGTTTTTACTGAATTGAAAAATTTAACTGATTATTAGATTGAAATTGAATTTACTCTAAAACGGTGCGTTTTATCGAAGTTTATTAAGAGTACCTTTTTTTCTTAAAATACCTTGATTGATCATAATTTTCAATAAAAACATTTAAAAAATTACTTACAAAAAAGTTAGAGGTAAATTAACCCTTCGCACTGCTCGCTAGAGACACCCCTGGATAAGTTATTTAAATTATTTTAATTTTATCTGATAAAATATGACAAAGATATTATCTATACCAAATTTTATCATTTTATCACTTATGGTTT
>JABXWE010043046.1:0-11720 GCA_014611495.1 Limonius californicus | reverse complement strand
GTATTGAATGAAAAAGGATTTTTTGCAACTGGAACAGTTCGTGAGAACCGCACTGCCAGATGTCCCATCGACAGCAACAAAATTATGGGCAAAAAGGAGCGTGGTGCGTATCAATGTGCTTTCGATACCACTTTGCAAGTATTAGTGGTAAAATGGAACGATAATTCGGTCGTTACTGTTATCACTAATACTTGCACAGCATTGCCACCTGTACAAACTAAGCGATATAATCGGAAAGAGCGTAAAGAGATCCTGATACCCCAACCAAATGTTATTGCAGAATATAACAAATTCATGGGTGGAGTAGATCTCCACGATAATGGAATTGCGAATTATCGCATAAAGATAAGGGGCAAAAAATGGTGGTGGCCATTATTTTGCAATCTGATTGATTCTGCCATAGTAAACGGTTGGAAAATATATAAACTTGTGAATATGTGCAAAATTCCACAAATAGAAATTAGAATTTCTGAAATTTGATCGGCAAGTGAACACTAATTCTAATTATGGACGTCCATCCAAATTTAGTTTGCCTACAGATCTAAGATATGACAACATAGGCCATATAATCAAACGTCATGAAAGTAGTACACGAAGAAAATGTAGACAATGTAAAACAAACACTTTATATATATGTAAAAAATGTAATATTCATTTGCACCCTGAATGCTTTGAAGATTTTCATTGTTATTAACAATAAAATAAATCTTGAATTGTTTTCAGTTTTCATTCTTTTGTAATAAAAATGTATTTTAAGAAATAAGAGTGTTTCAATAATTTATTTTTATTTATCCCATTATACCCACTATCGGCCAAAGGTTCGTATACGAACCCTTTAAAAACATATGTTTAAAACAATAAAAAAATTTTTTTTTTGTTTTTAAGTTCTAAATGAGTATGTTTTTAGTCATATTCAATTATAAAAAAATTATTTTTATATTTATTTTAATGCTTGGCCGTTAATGGGTTAACAGATATTTTCTTTATCTGTTTTTCTTTAGTTCTAACCATATTGCTTCCCGTCAATAAGGACAAAATTCATAATTCCTTGTTTTTGGAAAGAATACGTCAGTTCCATGATTAAAAGTATTATAAGATTAATTAGAAAGACGAAATTAAAACAGGTAAATATACAGGGTGTTAATGAATTACAGGGCTTCTTCTTCTTCTAGCGCTTAAAGTATACTTGAAAACAAATATTTTTTGTTAATAAATGTATTGCGAAAAGTGTTTCCTTTCAGGGATAGAGATCCTCAAATATTCTTTAAGAAGCTCCTAAATGTAGGCAACCCAATTTACTAACTAGTATTTGTTTCCATAACGACGGAAATTAATACAGGATAAATAAAGCCCTCTTTACCACTCGTGGTATATTTGGAGCGGTGCGCAGGACTCTACTTCGTAGATGTGCTTCGTGTGTAGAAGCTGGAGGGCAACGTTTTGAATATTTATTATAATTTTGTTAATTTTTGAATTAATTATTGCAAATTTTTCAAATAGTGGATTTTTGCTTTGTAATTTTGGTATTTTTCTATTGCTTAGTTTTGAACCATTTTGTTAATTAATTTATATTAAATTAAACTTGAATTTGAAAAGTGGGAAAAAGGCTTTATATATCCTGTATTAATGTCCGTCATTATAGAAACAAATAGTAGGTAGTAAATTGAGTTGCTTACATTTAGGCTCTTCTTAAAGAATCTTTGCGGAGCTCTATCCCTGAAAGGAAACACTTTTAACCATACATTTATTAACAAAAAATATTTTTTTTCATGTATACTTTAAGCGCTAGAAGTTTGTTCCTGCAATTCATTAACACCCTGTATAATTATCATGTTTTATTGGACGACCTACGTATGAGCTCTACATTGAAGCGACGAAAAACATATTACCTTTGAAAAAAAGGGGAGAATGTTGCTTTACTTGCACCCGTAATAAAGATGACCTCTCTTTCATATAAAACAAATACTGCAATATTATTACGTAAGTTGTTGAAACAACACAAACGGTACATTTCAAACGTAAAGTTTAAAAGAACTCTTATGTCAAGGATCATAATATAAATTTTGCTAACTGCTGTATAACCTTTAAATTCTTGCACTGCTTAACTGAACAAAGCGAAGGATACAAGGTAGTAAACATGAACTTATACAATATAGATGCAATAAAGAAATGATTAAATTTTATCAAATTATCTAAGTTTTTTCTTACAAAACGTTAAACAACTGTAACAATTAAATGACAAAGTTACGTGAAATAAATATTTAGGTTTAATTTAACAAAGCACTTTCAAACAGATCCACTTTTTCATATAGAAGCACTTGCTAAATTTCTTCTGGTATTGGTAAAAATCACTAGATGAAATTAGGATAGCACTTCTGCGCACTGGAGATCTTGAACTTCAAAACGAAAGTTCATCACTTGTTGCTTTTTTCTAAGTTCATCGCCGAAAAACTTTGGACTGAATATCTTCGTAATCGTAAAATCGCTTCACAAGGTAATTAATGCAAATATTATTTACTGTTTATTACTTCCGATGTTCAAGTATACCAATAAACTCATAAATACGTTGCCCCTTCAAATTTTCTTTTTAAATTGTTAACCCAAAACTTGCTTCACTTTTCAAATTGTTGTTGATTCGATGTTACTTATTTGTTTTAATTTATTTTAAATTAAATTCGATTGTTATTGCAGTTGCAGTGCCAGAATACGATGCGAAAATGTTCCAAATTATTGAAAGGTATAAAACATTCTGTTCAACTTGTAGATAATCCTAACCTTGAAATATGTTGACTTTTAAACTACAAACGCAGATACAAACAAAACATATCGAAAAAACCAACTGAAGTCTACTGACGCTATTTTGATACCCCGCCCCAAATTCTTGATCTTCGACTAATTTACTGAATTTTATCCATTTTTCACACAGATAACTGACGAATAACGATGATTTGAACCGTAACACTTAATGACATAGTTTTATTCGAACAGAATATAATAAATACACAAAATTATTTAAATTACAATTTTAATTAATTCGCCAGATGAGCGTCTGTTCACTTTGAGATTTTCATGGCAAGTTCACGTTGTTTTTTTTTCTTTTTTTTTGCAACAAGTAACCATAACAACATCATAATACACAAAAAATAAATACATTTTATAAGAAACATTAGACTTTCTCAACCAATGAGAAAGCAGTATGAAATTAACACAAATTAACCAAATCTGAAATATTTGAATAACTTTCTGAAAATATGATTTACAACAACACGTCACGTGGCCTATCATTTTTTTGACAAAATTCATATTCATTTAAACATAAATCACCTTAAATTAATAATATTACAATTAAGGATTATCAAAATCATATTAAAATGTTCTTCACACCTATATCCAAATATTACTCACCGAAAACATACAAATGAAAGGTCCATTTTCCTCCAAAATTACATGTTAGTTGATGGTTGTCGAACGTAATACACAAAACTCATATATGTATTATTGTTTACCAGGTGAAAAACTCACAGTCAAGTTTGATAAATACCTCTAATACAATTATTACGACTACGAACAAGGGAAACGAAACGGAGAATTCAAGTGCTAAACACCAGATCAACCCAAACAAAATCAACGGAGATGACAAACATTAATTGAACATGACCTTAACTTGGTTTGAACAATTTATTTTTCAGGTATAAAGCATAAAATAGCTATTATCAACATCATCAATGCTGTAGCTCCATCAGAAGCATAGGGCGTCGTTTGCAGCGACGATTCTTCGGCATTTCTTGGCGTTTCCGCCTATCTGGTAACAGAGTTGCCAAGTCTGTACCGGAAACTAGCTATAAGTTATATAATTATATTAATTTTTTATTAGATTATCTAAATCAAGGCTCATATAACAGAGCTACACCTTAAATCAAATGCACAATATTTCTGTAAATTTCGTATATAATAAGAGATACATAAAGGGTATGTTGTAGTTTAACACTACAGGAAATTCTACATAAAATTACCTTTAGAAAAACTGAAATTAATACCAATTTATTTCATTAAATTCTGTTTTGTTCAACCTTCATCCAATTTCTTACTACTCGTTTCAAATCGTCCATCTATGTTGTAGGCGGTCGCCTTCCGTGTCGATTCTCTACGCCTCCGCTCCAGTATCTTCTTTGTCCATCTGTTATTCCGTATTCTTATCACAGTTCTGCCCAGTTTCATTCTAATCTAGATATTTTAGCAACCGTATCTTGAATTTTAATTTTCTATAGTATCCAGTCGTTTGTTTTTCCATCTCTATTTGTTATATCATGAATCGCTCTTTCCATTGCTCGTTCTGTTACCCTTAGTTTCCTTGTAGTTTTCTTCGTCAGTGTTAAAGCTTCAACTAGGTAAGTCATGACAGGTACCCCACATTTTTCATATATTTTCCGCTTTAAACATATAGCTATGCCACTCTTCAATACATTTCGTAACTTGCCAAAAACTGCCCAGCCTAATCCTAGAAGCCTTTGAATTCCACACGTTTGATTATCCCGTTCAATTCATATTTCGTGCCTCAAATACTTGTAACTTTATGCACTTTCGAACTCTTCATCACCTTTCAAATTCTCGTTTTACGAGATTTGTTAAAATCTTAGTTATTCTCATGTTCATTTTGACTTATTTTCCTAGATTCATCATTTAAATGTTTCAGCATAACCTTAGTCTCTCTTGAGTTATCGTTAATCAGCACAATTTTATCAGCAAAAAGAAGGAGTTTGAATTTTTCCCCGTTTATTATATTTTTTTTTGCGTCCCATTCCAGTTTCTTAGATATAGATTCCAACAGCCTGATGTAAACAGTTTCTGCGAATTTGTATCGCTTTGTCGGACACCACGTTCGATTTGAAATGTTTCAGTATTTTCAGTCAATTTTTCACTAGATGTGGAATTGTCATATAGAGGGAAATTTTCTTTTTAGTATACATTGCCTATGCATACTTTTAAGAAGAACGCATAAGTTACGCCTATTATGTAAGCAAATCAACTATACAGACAACTGAATCGTGCTGTGACCAAAACAATCAAATTCATTCAATGTTAAAAAATAATATTAGTTTTTATTTAGTGTCTTTTTACGTTTTTTATACCACCATGTACAGTAAATATGAAACAGAGGAAATTCTAATAGTGTATCAGAATGACAATAGCTAAGGAACTGTAAGAGACTTATTTTCACTAAAATATCCAAAAAGACCTATTCCTTGTATTCGAACCATACAAACAAATTTAAATCATAGGAATGCGTAATAAATTCCCATAAAATAAGAACTAAAAGTAATCACGTTTTAACCGAAGAAATGAAATTAAATATTTTATGCTACGTTGAAGAAAACCCCATAGTATCACTACGAGAAATAGGTCCGCATTTTAATGTTTCTAAAGCCTCGGTATTTATAACACTAAAAGAATTTAAATATAAATCGTACAAATTTTCGAATCACCAACAACTATTAGATGGAGTCAAAGAAAAATCTTTTGTGAAACATTCTTTAATTTGCCGAATGAACATGAATACATTTTAAATAAAATAGTTTTTAGTGATGAAGCAACTTTCACAATAAATGGAGAACTCAATTCATAAAATTTTCGGTATGTATTATAATTCCTCATCTATCCACTAGCCAGTATCCTGATAAACTTATTTCTTAGATATTGGTCCCGCACTAACTGTCATTTACAAAACTTAACTCGCGGTCAATACACTGGGAAAAATAAGCTTATCGGTCCATATTTTATTGATGGTAATCTCAATACAGCCAAATGTTTAGAGTTTAAAGAGTTTAAAGAACGACATTATTCCGGCGATAGATAACTTAAACATCGATGAGGTGGTTTCAGATGGATGGAGCCCCTCCGCATTCCACGAATGCTATAAGAAACTTTCTAAACGACAGGTTTCCAGGACATTGGATAGGAAGATTCGGTCCCACACCGTGACCGCCGCGTTCTGGAGATTTGTCGCCCAATGACTTCTTTGCTTGGGGATATCTGAAATCAAAAAATTATACAAATATTCCAATACAAAGTATACAATTCAACGTATTGATGAATTAAAAGATCGCCTACGTACCGAATGCAATTTTCATTTCCGTTTTCTGTTATTGATATTTAATGTTTTACAATAATAATCGCCTTTGTTGTTCAACTCATTTTGATTTACTTATTTAGTGTAAACACTGCATCACCATAACCTTCATACTCAAATAATTCACAACTATAGTGACGTTTGCTTCTGTTTTTTAGTTGTGGTTATAGTTGGTTGCCTACACAACAGGCGTAATTGACGCGTTCTTTTTAAAAGTACACACAGGCAATGTACACTAAATAGAAAAATTCTCTGAATATTTTTATTACGTTAGAATATCAGTAATCTATTCTGCTTTGTGCGAGCGCCTTTAATATTGACCAAATTACTATAGAGTCTACGTTTGTGGTATTCTACACTTTTTTCTATAAGCGTTTTATTAACCTCCAAGTGGTCATTTGTCCCAAAACCTTTGATAAATCCTGCCTGTTGTCTTAACTGGTCGAAGTCTAATTTCTGTGTCAGTCGTTTGGTAATAATTATAGTGGGAAGCTTGTATAAGTGGGTTAAAATACTAATAGGTCTGTAACTTACAAGACATGTTATATGACCCTTCTTGTGTATTCATATCATTTCTGGATTATTCAATTTCTTTGGTATGGTTCAATTTTGTAAATATTTGTTAGAAAGCGTCTGAACTGCAGAAAGCATGATATTTCCTCCTAGTATTATAGCCTATATTACTAGCCCCTCTTCTCCTGGTGTTCTGTTACTTTGAATTTCTGAATAGAGCATATTTCAATTTGTCCATTGCTATTTGGTATGTTTTCTAAACCTTGATTTACAATCCTCTTTCGCTGTTAGTTTGGTCTTTTATCGCATCTTCGTTTCGTGTTGTAGTTTAGTGCAATTCTCGATCAAATTTCTGTTATTTTTAGCATGTCACTTCTATTTGTTGTTAATTTACTATCATTGTCCTTCATTTAAGTAGCTCCTTTCTGCCATTTGTTAATGTTCTTCTCATGATCTTGATACATTTTTTTTCCTCTATTGTTTGTTTGTTCATTTTTCGTGATATAATTCCCTACATCTTTCTTTATTTTCTGTAATATTCTTCTGTTTAGGATGTTGTAATTAAGCAGTCCTTCGGCACCCCTGTTACTTAGGTTCATTGTTTCTTTAATTAGTATTTTAGTGTTTAAGTTTTTCCACCCAACTTTGTTATGCGTGGGCAGTATTTCCTTTCGCTGTTCTTTACGATGTTTGTTATATTCTTGTTTAGTTCTTATATGCTGCTATTTTATTGGTCAAAGTCTCTTAGGGTTTTCTCAACTTCCACACGATATTTCTCCGACTCTTCGAGATTTTTACATTTTGCGTTAACACTATTTTTTATTTTTTATCACCTTCCTGCTTTCCTTCCTTAAATTTAGTACTACTGTTGCTCTAACCATTATATGATCACTCTCTGTATGGAATTTGTTTGAAACTGTCACGTTGTGTAGGATCCCTTTTTAATTTGTTATTGTATGGTCAATTTCGTTCTCGATATGTCTATCCACACTTATCCACGTACACTTGCGCTGTTTCTTCTTCTTAAAGAGTACCTTATTATGCCCCTAGAATAAATTGTAATATTATTTATACATTAGAAGCAAATTCTATTACCGTTTACTATAGCTAGCTGTTTTATGAATTATAAGAAATCTGGTTCCCTAGGTATACCGAAAGTCATTAGGAACATACAATATTGCAACTTGCTTTTTCTTTAAACTTCAAAATCCAGTCCATGAAAACCAACGCAAACGAGAGAGCACAAACTTAAAATTGAGAAGAGGGATATATTTTACCTTCTCAGAATTGTTATTAAATATTTATGGCGATAAAAACCATTTAATATGCTTAAGAGCTTCTAACAGAATTTTAGATTTAATTGCACTAGTCTAACAAATGATCTTTGTTTATATTACGTCCTGAGCATGAATTGTATTTGCTCAGCAAATATTCATCTGGAAGGAGCTGAATGTAAAATAGTGATGATTGTGTACCATTTTATAAATATACATTGTAGGAACGCCAATATTGACATTAAGAGAGTTTCAAAATCCTTGCTTTAAAATAACTAGTAGACGGATAGATGCACGGATTATTTTCCGTCAGTCCGTTACCACAATCAAACATTCTGTGCATGCGCTAATTTACATATCAGTAAACTGTGGATACGATTCCTCACCTCATTTCGGGGAAATAACTCCGTATTTATGTAAACGCCAAATTACGTTAGCGTAACTCGTATATTGCGCACTATATTGTAACAGTTTACACAAACGTTTTATGTTTCATCGGCTTTTTATGCGAGCCAAGGGTATTTTACGTTTGCGTCCAAGATATATTTTTAGGAAATACTGCAAACGATCCATATAGTGGTGCTGTCCTTCTATCGTTACTAGTAACTTTCCCATACTTCAACGTTTTTGTATGAACCTTTCAATGTACCATCAAAATAAAGTAACCGTGAGTTATAAGCAATTAAATTTTGGAAAGCTTGGTTCTGTAATAAATTTCTTAAAAGCACATCTACTTAGGTTTTTGGTTAAAAATTTAATCAGATGTTTGCACTAAGGAAATATTTAATTGTTGTAGGTAATGAAAATGAAACTAGCCAACGACAAAGTTGATTTTATACCATAATTATCCTATTGCAACAATTGCTTTAAGATTTATATTTACACAAATACTACTTCTTAAGGAGTGGAAGTGCTCGATTTAACTGAAAGCGTGATACCTACTTACAAATTTAGTGCTTTGACCATATACGACATGATAGAATCTTAATTATATTGTTATTGTTACGTAGATCATAGAACTTGCTTTTCTCAAAACGATAGTTGTCATTAAACTGTATAAAAAGGAAGATATACAGTTGAAAATAGTTACAAATAATGAGCTGTGCACTCTGTATTTGTTGTCACAGTTCTGTGCTCCCTTGTTATTGCGTGATGTGCTGTGTGTTCATTACCAGTGCTTTGAATAAATAATTAAGCTTTGAGCTATGTGTACCTAGCTTACAGTTAGGGTTCTGAGCTTCCAACCTATTATCAAAGCTGTGTGGAAGCTTTAAAGACGTCGGCTGGTTTAAATAGCACTATTTAGTTCAGCAAACGTCCTAGAAGAAAATCAAAAATAATAATATGGAAATCAGTAATAGGATTGATCGTAACGTATGCCGTAGAAACTAGATTAGATACAATCAAGACTAAACAAATCTTAGAGACTAATGAACTGAACACGCGAAGGAAGAAATGGGGGTAACTAGGCGTGACTATAATACAAACAAGCACATTAGAATATGTTGTGACATCCAAAACATTGGAGAATTGGTACAGACAAGAAGCAGTGCATAGAATGATCTTATAATAAGAGTAAGACAACCGAATTGTAAAGAAAGTGAGAGACTTGTCGCTCAGAGGAAGAAAATCATTAGTATGACTAAAGAAAAGATGAGGAGATTCCCTGAACTACAACAAGCTTACAAATTTATATTAACTAAGAAGAAGCTGTGTGTTCTATAATGGAGCAGTAAGTACCTTCTTAAATATTGAGCTATGTACTTTTAATTTATTTTCAGTGTTCGGTACTCATAAGTTATGAAAGCTGCGTGGTCAGTGATCCTGCTACGAATACTAAATTAAGTATTAATCTATGCAGTTCAAATTTATTTTAAAAGTCATAAGGTCATTGTCCATTATCAGAGCTGTGTGCTCTGGATAGTGCTATGAGTAGCTAATTAAATATGGAGCTGTGTATTCATAACTTATTTTCAAATTCTACGATCCTTATTTTTATCCATGCTGTGTGTTGTGATAGTGCTGTGAGTAACTAGTTAAATACAGAGCTAAGTACTCCTAATTTATTTTCAGATTCTACAGTCCTTATTGATTATTATAGCTGTGTGCTAAGTGGCAGTGCGGTCAGTGACCGTGCTGTGAGTAACTAAATAAATACTGACCGGTGCACTCCTAATTTATTTTCAGATTCTACAGTCCTGGTTGATTATTATAGCTGTGTGCTAAATGGCAGTGCGGCCAGTGACAGTGCTGTGAGTAATTAATTAAATTTTGAGCTGAGTAATCCTAATTCATTTTCAGATTCTGTAATCCTTATTGACTATTATAGCTGTGTGCTAAGTGGCAGTGTGGTCAGATACAGTGCTGTGAGTAACTAAATAAATACTGATCTGTGCACTTCTAATTTATTTTCAAATTCTATAGCACCTAATTAAATATTGGATTGTGTAATCCTAATTTATTTTCAAATTTTACAATATTATGTTATAACTAATTTGTGTGGTAAGTGACAGTGCTGTGAGTAACTAGTAAAATACTGAGCTGAGTACTCCTAATTTATTTTCAGATTCTACAGTCCTTATTGATTATTATAGCAGTACGCTAAGTAGCAGTACGATCAGTGACAGTGCTGTGAGTAACTAATTAAATATTGATCTGTGCACTCCTAATTTATTTTCAGGTTCTACGATTCTTATTGATTATTATAACTGTGTGCTAAGTGGCAATGTGGTCAATGACAGTGCTGTGTGTAACTAATTAAATACTGATCTGTGCACTCCTAATTTATTTTCTGGTTCTACGATCCTTATTGATCATTATAGCCGTATGCTAAGTGATAGTGTGGTCAGTCACAGTACTATGATTAACTAATTAAATACTGATCTGTGTACTCCTAATTTATTTTCAAATTCTATAATACATATTGATAGTCAGTGTGGTCAGTGATAGTGCTGTAAGTAATTAATTAAATTCTAAGCTCTATATTCCTTATTTATTTTTATATTCTACAATCTTCATTGATTTAAAACTGTATGGTAAGTGCAAGTGCTATGACTAACTAATTAAATATCGGCCTGTGTACCCATAATTTATTGTCATATTCTACAAGTCTTATTTATTAACGAATCTGTATGTTCAGTAAAGTGCTACGAGTACTTAGTCAAATATTGGGCAGTGTACACGTGTTATAATAAGATTCTGCGATTTGATATAATACCGAAACTGCAAGCTTAGTAATAGTGCTGTGAATACCTAATTAGCTACCGATCTGCATGCTTAGTAGTTGGGATGTAGTTTGGTAATTGTTATTTGAACTGTATGGTCATTGGTCTATGTGTATGCATGTTCTATGTATCTATCCTAGGAACCGTGTGCTCGCCCCTCATAATTATTAGGCAATTGCCAGGTTTCCATTAGGTAGTTGACTCTTTTCAAAGAGCGAATTTAGTTCCGATCTCATCAACAGGACTAACGAACCCTAGCAAATTTACATGTACGACGAAATTTACTTTCACCTTTACTCAAATGCAAAGAGCGGGGAGAAAAGGCGTAGGAATTATGGGTTTCAGATATATAATATGTAGGAATGCGCGAGTATGATCGACATAGTGTCCAATTCTTGTCTTGTTTTAGTCTGTACGTATTCTAGTAAGTATTAATGGGGCATTTACATTAATGTTTTATTTATAGGATTATATATATATATATATGTTATATATATTGCTATGTAATATGGTAGAAATAATTATTTTAATATTTTTGCCCAAGTTGATGGTGACATAAATATATGCCATGACATTAATATC
>JABXWE010043045.1:0-20039 GCA_014611495.1 Limonius californicus | reverse complement strand
TGTGTTTATAACCCATTGATTTAAGAACTTTGAATAAAGTAGTCCTGCCCCCCTTGTATTCATAATTTTCGCGAGTCAGCCAAGAGTTTGTCGAGAGTAAAATGTTCATTCTTCTGATGATACTGCCAAATTTGTCGTTGCAAATCTTTTTTGAACGTGTAATTTAAGAAAACGTCCGTCTTAGCGCCTATACTACAAATAGAAGATTTCAAAACGTCCTGTCCTTGTGATAAAATGTCCCTTATAGAACGCTCAGACACCTAAAATTATAAGTAATTAGCAATTGCATATTTAAGAAATAATACATGCTTACCCCAAATATATCAATTAATCGATTTATAATCGTAAATCGTATGAAATCTGACCTATCTCTTTTATAATGGCTGAAAGCTTTCACAATTTGCAGTTTATTAACTGACTTTCACCATTCTGACAATTAAGAAGGTATAATATATTATCTGTTTTATTAATTCTAAACTTACTAGATTATTTTAGAAAAGTAGGGGACTCTAGAGTTGGCAACAGGGCAATTTCATTTTGACATTGCTAGAAATCAATCAAATAATATTTAAGAAAGGCAACTTAAGAAAAAAAAAACACAGCCTACTGGATGGCAAATCAATCGTGAATAGTGTATATGTGTGAAGTTGGTCGCTGACGCGAACACAAGAAAATCCCTAGAAATATTAACTTAAGTGTTCCTTAGCTAAGCTACAAAATATTTTGGGTGGTGCAATCCGAGTAGACTTTAAGGGCGACTTATCTTTAAGGCCTTCTTAACTAAGTGACACTTAAAATATAAACGGTGCAATCGGGCAGTAGCGACCTTCTCTCATATGCCTGTGTTGTGTGTTTAAAGTACCACAGACATAGACGACCTACATCATAACTAACTGACTTATGGCAAAAACCAGTCATACTTCACGTAAATGTTATAAGAATAAAGGAATATTATATACAGAGTCTTTCCAAATGTGTGCGAAAAACTTAAACCACCTGTAGTTGAGGTTATTTAATCCCGAAATCAACTAGTCATTTTTCTCCTTTTTGTATTTCATTTAATGTGTGATTATTTCATGCACTTCGGATAAATTTGTTGAACTAGTGATGGTGCAGTCACGGACCTCTGCGTACGGTACCAAACACAGTTTCATAGTAATCGGCAGTAACAATCACCGATTTTTCGGGCTTCAGTCACAGCCAGGTGACGAGTAAGTTATTATAACAAAACTGCAGATCGTGATTTCACCCACTTCTACCTGCTAAGCTGTAAATTAAATTAGAAGTACCTAAATTATCTCTTCCTAGATAAGTTAATTTTGTAATAAAGGTAGAAACGTCGTTTAAGCCGCCCTAGCAGATTCGTTGCTTATATTTCTCACAAACGGATACTAAACGTACCTGTAAATTGTAGAAGATGTTTATTTGGATAGCCATCAAAGGATACACATGACGCTTGTTTTCATAGTACCAAAATTATATGTATACATCGTATAGTAAAGTCATTAAACAGTAACCATATTATGTAATCTATAATTTCCGAATAAAAATTCGTTCATAACTTATTTATTATAAATAGACTGAGCGTTGCTTCTTTTTCTTTAACTGAAGTTGTATCTCTTACCATTTTCCGAATTCCAATGTTACTTTGAACTTTAAATTTGAGACACACTGTATATTTTCCCAAATATACAAAAAAAGGTTGAAGTATAAACGAAGCCAAGCGAACTATTTCGCTCATGTTTATTTTAGTAAAACATAGAAGAGGGATATCGTACAAATATACAGAATATACTATTTTAACGTGAAAGACAGCCGCAATTTATTTGTTTGTTGGAATCTTGTACAATAGAGACGGCGTGCCAAACTTGCTATCGAGATACTATAACCCGATTGTGTAAGGTTTCTACCCCAGATAGCGCAAATACAGCGAAACTTGAGCAGTTCAATTGGCGCTATTCAGGACGAACTGAAACAGATCGCTCCTGAAGCGACGTTGTTACGAGTTGGCTGACTTCGCCTAGCTCTTTTGATTGCTAATGTTGCATTCCGGGCACGGAGCTCTGCCGGAAACTTTGTGTTAGAACTCCAGAGAGAAGTTACATAGATCAAACGCTCCTGTATACAAATACCTGGAATGGTGAATGCGATTTTTAATTGCCACGTACCACAAAAGGAGCAACTTCCTGAAAAACGGCTCGCATTCTGGAAAGACGAACTCACCTTATTAACAATAACTTCTATGAAAAGAACGAAATGCCCTGCTCCATCTAATTATCGCCCGAAATGTTGCTTCCGTAGAAAGCAGGGGACGTGTTCATTTCTTTTTCGTTTTATTGGTCCCTTGAAGACAGCTTCATACGCGTTTAATTTTCCAAATTGTGAATATAAATATTCATTCTGTAGGCTTAACACAATTTAGATGGAAGCAAGTAGAAAATAAATACAACAGATCGAAAAACATGCGATGTAAACATCCTCGTTTGCGTATTTTTTCCTTCAGAGTCACTTTAAATTTATTGTTTTCCTAGAAGCTGTGCCGTAATTCGTTCGGTTAATTCTTGAAACAACTAAAACAAAATTATTCAAAATGCTGCCATAAGGTACGATATCAAGAATTTAAGATAAGGAACGATTTTGAGAAACTACAATCGGTGTTGACCTGATTCCACTATGAAATAAGTAGTATTAACCAATATTTTTACACATTGTACCATTTCTAAAGTGCAAACTGCGTATGTCAATAAGATAATTCGTCATTCTTAAAAACAATGGAAGAAATGTATACGTTCAATATCCTCCTTCATTAGGAATGTTTCTTATGTATATTTATAAATTTTGATAGCTTTCAGGACACTCAATTTAAGTGTATAATCCCAAAAATTACACATTGTTATCTCATCATCTAGTGATAATAAATGTTTGTGTCCGAATAAGTGTTTAGCATAGTTTACCTTCTTTTAGGTGATAATATTTCTAGTAGCCTATATATTTCTTTGATGAGGGAAGCCTATATCCAACGGCTGACGTTATAAGGGTTGATGATGATGATGGTATATTTCTTTATATGACAACCGTTATTAATTCTTTTCAATAAATCAATACTATTATTTTAGTGTTGCTTAAACTATTTAATACATTGCTATGATATCTTATCCCTAATTGTTCAATCAGGCTTAATATCTTTTCGTAAACTATTATTATTGGAGTAATAAGTCTCTGAAATAAATTATTAAACAAAGTTTTCTGGTAGTCTGGTCATTTCCATTGGATATGTTTTTCTTCTGATTTAACTATTTGACATTTTTTTTAAGTTGAGTTGTTTTGTTAGTGCTGTAGCTATTCAAGATTTTGCCAGGCCTATTATGGTTTATTTATCTGCAAACAGGCTTGTTTTAGAACATATGTGACACTTAATCTACATATGTAAACGAATATATGTTTAATGTAAATTGGGGCTTTACTGTGTGGAATTTTATAATGTTGATTTGGTCTGTAATATTTTAATAACACATTTAAATTCATTTATTATCGATTTAATGTAATATAACAAAAAATGTAATTTAGGTAATGTAAATATTCATGTCCGATTTTAAAATATGTGTAATTTCTTACGATTTGATGAAAGCTATGAGAAAAATGATAAAATCAAAATGAGGTAACACTTTAGTTCTCATAAAAACGGAACAAGATATGCAATGAACGTTTCGAACGCTAAGCGGCCATCTTCAGTGCTGCTAGATTGCACACAGGTCCAAAACTGCGTAGTGACCTAAACAGCAGACGATTAGAAACCATAAAGTCTTGTGGAAAAGAAAAATTACCGTAGGCCCCACAAGAGGGCGTACCGCTATAAGGGTCAGTCGGATTCCACACCGAAACCCTCAGTCCCTCTTCAGCCAATAATGGGAATGTAAGGATGGGAAAGACAAGGAAAATTGGATAATGAAATTTTGTGGATGATACCCAGCATTAACCTATATTACCCAGGAAATCCACGAAACTCTGGAATCAGGACAGACGAGCCGGGGTTCGAACTTCTGACCTCCCGAATGAAAGGTAAACGCTCTACCGCTCAGCCACCTTCCTCGGTGACATGCGGTGCGGGAGGAATGTATACGTTTGGAGGGGGGCGGGCAGTGAGTTGAGCAGACTTATTTGGAATCAACCCCGAATCTGCTTCCCCATACATATAGTTGTGTACTGTTTTCCAATACTTTCAGATTGTCAAAAGTGATCGCATGACCTGTATCTATATATGAGACGCGACGGCGGATTTTCCAGGTCTGTTAAACCTGAAGTGTGCTAGATGTTCTTTGAAAGACTTGGAAAATTTACTTTTTGTTTGTCCTATATAATGACTGGAGCATGCTCTTTGGAGATAGTCTTCCGTGTCTTTAAGGTGTTTTTGATTGAACAGAACTTTTTTAATGCGAGCGCATGCTGGTAAACAGTGTGTGAATGCATTTTTCCACCGCTTTTACGAGAAACAGAAGGTTTCTCCTCTTGATTTTATAATTTCTTGTGGCTCAAGAATTAAGGATCAATTGTTTAAACATTTTAAATATTCAAACGTTTTTTGTAAAATTTAGAATTACTAAAATTTTTGCGATTGTGATCTGCTTCCTGATTGGCTGCTGAAATTTGGAAATGCCTCACATCTTTAAGCTGATAACGTTGCTCTTTCCACTTTTCCACTTTTTTTGTCACTAGATATTGTTAATATCCATAGCAACAGCATAATGATAACTGAATGTTTGTAGTTGTTGTGAACCAGTAGCCGTTTAAACATCAGAGCGAAACCACGCGCGTTCAGCTACTCGTTAAATGTTGCAATCCCACGCCAATTGTCTTTCTTTATGCAAATAGGTTCCATTATAATTTCTGTGGGCGAAATAGCGAATATTTCCGTAAGAACGTCTCTACAAGATTTGAATTGGAATTCTACGTGCTTGACATTACTTGGCCGTCTTTTGTTGATCGACAGTGTTTCTACTTCGTAGCTACAAGTGACATTAAAGAATATCAAGAAAGCGTGAAAAGCCAAAATATTTATTACTACAAGAAAGTTCCTAACATTTAAAGTATTTAATCTCAGCGAAGCTAATTATTAAACAACTAAAGTGAAACTAAAGAAGAAATATCTATGCAATTTTGCTTAACGAAGAATTTAGAAAATCTATACTGATTGAAGTTTTAGATTGAGGTTTATGTTTGTCTTACGTTTGTATGTACGAAATTTAACGGTGCATCGATAAGAGAACATTATAGAACAGTTTTGACATAAATGTACAACAAAGTGTGAATAAGTTATTCCAAATTTTCTATTTACCTGTCAGCTGAAATACAGCGGCGAATGTAAATTTTACAAGGGATTCTACTGATATCAAGTTCCAACAACGGGGCCACTGCCAAAACATGCAGCAGGGACACGAACTAAACTAAAAAAACAGTGCAATTTCTTAAAAAGTCCTTTCCTAGTATTGTGATTGTGATAATTTGATTAAATTATATTAGTTAGTCTTAGTAATTTGTTTCTTTGTACGTACATAAAGGGCAACACCGATTAATGGATTTCTTGTATGTCATTGTTTCATCTTAAAACCATGCTACACGCTTTCGTAATCTTTCACTGTGGTTTTCATATTAACGATCAAACGGCCCAACATTTTACTTTACTGCATATAAGAACCCTGTAATTAAGATAAAGTTAATCGTTTATGAAAATCGCCCAGATTTGATCTACAATTTATAAGAGCATTTTTTAATTAACTTATTAATGAATAGCAGGTTATTCAATGAGGGACTCTTTAACAAAGCAATAATTTTAAGCCCAACAACGTGGACAATATCAAAAATTATAATAATAATATTTATTTATGTTTCGAGCATGCCACGGCAAGGACTTTTGGTACAACCACCGTGGAGCCAATTACACATAAAAGTTTTATTTAATTAATCAGAATAATTATGGGGTATCCATAGCAACAGCTATTAGGTGTAAAAACATTTTAAGTGATTTATATGAAATTTTTACATTATTTAATTGCATACTGCAAAAATTCAGAACATGTGTAACTGTATCAAAATAAAATATGTGAAACCCCTTGTTCATTCGAACGGAGGCATCCAGTCGGGGATTTCAACTCCCGACCTTCCGTACCGGAGCCCAGTGCTCTAACCAGTGGACCACACTGGCATCATGTATGTATATATATATATATATATATATTGTGATGATTTTTGATTCGTAAGTTCGGTTAAATTCATTTTACAAAGGATACTAGTACAATTGATTGATATCTTGGAATTAGGTTCCATTGTGGTCATTAACAAATGGCAGATCAAGAAGCAGATAACTTCTTGCTTGGTCTGAAGCACTGCCAAGTTCGTATTCTGCATAACCTGTCTACCTGTCACGAAGACAGAGTATTATTAAAGATACTGCTTTAAAAGAATTCTGTATTGAATAGATATGATAGAAAGATTCTATAACATGATGGAAGTATGCAGCATTAAACGGAGCATTTTGTGAAGATGTGTATTTGATAACTGTGAAATACGGAAAGTGTGCAATAGTCAGTTTTCGGACATGTTCATTGCTTTTCTGAAATCAGAACTCAGATAAATAGTGACGCATTTATGTTATAAACCTTTTCATTTTACTTGTCGAAATATTATTTTTAAAATTGTATTTTGATCCAAGTGCCCATACTGTAATTTAAGTATTATTTAGCATCGTTGCTATGTAAATTTGTTAGTTGCTAGGTTAGTTGTTTACAAAACAATAAAAAACAGCGTCCTTTAGAACTTCGGCGAGGATGCACGCGTTTTTGTTGTGTTCCTGAAAATTAAAAATTAATTAAAAGCATTGTTGATGTTTAATAAAGTAAAAGTTTACTGTTAAAAGTAAATACGAGTTTTATTAAACAAAAATAGTAAGGCAGTATTACTTATCGAATTAATATTGAATTAAGTGGTTCCTGTATGGAATTCGTCGATTTGGTTGAGTTTCACGCAACAAGATTTGGTCCCAGCCCATTTCAAGTAACATTTGGGGTCAAGGACTTTCTAAGAACATTATTATAATTTGGACGCAAAGATTACATCAGAAAGGTAAACTTATTACACATACCTTAGCAAGAAGCACGTGTGCTCCAGAGAAATCCAACTACAGCAGAAAATTATAAATAAACCTGTTTAATTTACACAGAGCATTTATTGGCCATTACTAGGTTGAGGTTGCAAACGGCTATGACGTGCATAGCTTCCAACTGAAGTTAGCTGCTTACTGGTAAATTGTACAAAATTTAAATTTTCTAGTATTATAGTAAAGCGTAACGGAACCGTGTCCGACTACTACGAAATCACCTCAGGAGTACCACAGGGTAACGTACTAGGACCGCTGCTCTATCTACTCTACACTGACGACATTCCAAGTACAATCAATACCGCAATAATTGCCACATTCGCTGATGACACGGTTGTGCTCTTAATCAACGAAAAAGCAGAACTCATCTACAAACACACCTCGACGCACTCCAGGATTGGTTCAACAAGTGGCGAATCACAGTAAACAGTAACAAGTCAGCACAAGTCACATTTAACAACCAACGTGTTGTATGTCCACAATCTAGAATTAATGACGCCATGATACCCCAGAAGACCGAAGTTAAATACCTTGAGTTGCATCTGGATCAAATGTTAAACTGGAGCACTCACATTAAAACTGAAAGAAAACAGATAGACCTCAAAACTAAACAAATGAACTGGTTAAAAGAGAGGCGATCCCCACTCTCCCTAGCGAATAAATTACTGTTACACATAATTATTTTAAAACCTATATGGACGTATGGGATACAACTATGGGCTATGGGCTACGCCAAGGCCTCCCACACAAAAATTGTGCAGAGATGTCAACCGAAGATCCTTCGAACAATATCAATTGCTCCATGGTATATTACAAATGAAACCCTCCACAGTGATTTGAGGATTCCATACGTAGCCGGTGAAATTCAGAGGATTGCAAGCGCGTACACCAACAACTAAGCAGGGCATGGAAATCAACCTGTAGGACATCTTTCCGACCAAACTACCGTCACCAGAAGATTGAAAAGACAATGGCCGCAAGACTTACCTTATAATCCATCCAAGACTAGTGTGAAGTTCACGGGGAGAAAGGCGCTGGCCGAACCCTCTCATGTCATGTAAAACTACATAACATTTAATTATTACTTGTATAACGAGTGGATTGTAAATAAGCAAGATTTACCAAAAAAAAGTACAAACTTTACTTCCAATATTTTACATGTACTGATGGCAGTACTTTTACGAGTAATGGTGTTCTTAATCTACATTAGAAGACTTTTTCGACAAAATAATTCTCAGGCTGTTGTCAAGTGAAGACATCAGCTTCAATTTTGGTTAAATGTTTAAATGCGTATTTTAGAACACGGTCTGACTAGGCCAGTATATTTACTAAATCGTCTGACTGCAGCTCGACTTGTTGAATAACACCTTACCCTCACTATTTGAAAACGCGCCCCTGATTGATAGCGTTTATCTATAGCTTACGCACGTTGGAGCTCCTCCAAATTTTTGTCACTGTCGGAGAATACGTATAACCTATAACAACAAATGGATAGGACGAGGGGCTAATTGCAGGGACATATAGATGCCCTAATTTTAACTCACCAGACCTTCATATTTGGAGAAATGTATTTTGTTACCTATTAGTGCCTTTACTGTTTATCTTTCGCAATAATGCAACTTACTGATTAAAATACAAAATCGCCTCTATCTCTAAAGCAGTTGGTTTGCCGACATATTGTTACGTTTAAAATCGTAACTGATAAGGGGCCCTTTGTCCTTATTGTCGAGATCACCAGAGAAACAACTACCCTTATATAAAATGATTGGTTTGTTTAATTATGTAGCTCTACAAGATTATTATAACTTATCCTAAACATTATACTAAAACTACTTACAGTAATACACCAAGGTATAAGGCCATTGCTGAGTTAAAATATTCTCTTTTGGCAATCAATCGCTGGCAACTGCCCACTATATACCCACTGTTACTACTACCCCTTCAACTCTCAAGTTGCCTTTTTATAAATTCGCTTTTGCACCCATAAGCGATGACCTGGATATTACTTGATTTCCCTTATCAAGCATATTACTTATTTCACATTGCTTAATTTAATATTTCAATGTACTTTAATTTTTCTGAGTTATAATGACATCTATGCTTGCAACATAAATGTGTATGCAATTGAAATCACATTACAACAGCTGTGAAGCAATAATAATTTAATTTAGAATTTTCGGAATTGGGTTCGTAACAATATGTGGATTAAGAATTTTTTGTTTGGTGTGATAAGTACGTAGGTAAATTATGGCAATTTTTTTGTAAACACCTTGGGTTTGCAAATATTTATATGTTCAACCTACATTTAAGTATAAATCATAGCAGGCAAAAACCACGGTCGAACAGAAGTGTTGAAATATACCGTATAAACTCTAAATAAACAAAGAAATACCAAAGAATTTAAAATACCGTCGCTTTCAGTTAAATAGCGTTCCTACTTCTTTTACAAGAGTTTTGTCTCTACATCAACGTAAGTAGACAAGTTACCTATTATTATTTATCTTCATCGCACACACTTACATCTAAATTTTATATCACATTAGCTGTCACCACTATTAGAGCTTAGCATTTGAAATATCATTATAACGCTAGCCTTAAAAATTGTGTTCTATGTTTGTATAATTTAGAAGCTTTATTAAAGTTTTAATCAAAACGTCTAAATTCAACAAACACGTGCGTTTTAATTAAACCGCTATATTAAAATTAAAGTTGATTCAGCAAACGCAATATTGTAAACCTAATGAAACATGTGAATTACAAAAGATATTACATTCTGCTTTTAATTCAATATATGATACAATGCACATGTTTAATATAAGAAGTAATAATTTATAGAAATAGCATTTTTGTACTGATCATTTTATATTCGGTTTTACCTTGTATTTGTCAATGAAACTGTTCTGGTAAACGTTATGGTTAAAGCACCAACTGCCTTGGGTAATAACTTATATTTAGTGAGCACTTATATTGAACCGTATTTCTGAACGTCATAATTAAAATGTTAGCCCTCTTGTCTAATAAATTATGTTCATTTCGTTTATCGAACTGGGATTCGTTCGTTGCAGAGGGATACTGATTACTGTTAAGTAAAATTGAGAGGAGCCAGCAAAAAGTAACCGAATGCGTGAGTCCACCGATGGAAAAAAATTCTTACCTACCGGGATAAATGTCTGTCGAAGTGTGTTGAATAGCTGTGGGAGGCAAAGAAGTGTTGTTTATTTATGTTGTTGCTACCTGTAAGGTGGTGTAGATTAGCACTTGGTATGTACCGTAGAAGTTGTTATACAAAGCTGTAGAAAATGTTTTTGCTTTTCTTGAGGTAGTACTAAGCTTCCCAAAGTGCCTAGGGGATGTGTACCTGCGCACAATACCGTATGAAGCGGCTTAATGCTGGTCGGTTACCCGATGTGATCATTCGACTTGACCTCGACTTGGTTAGCGGAGAAGGCAGCTAGTAATCTCTGCATTGCACTTTTCCAAGTGGCATGTGGAGGACATGCCTCTCACTCTTTTCATTGTGAGGCGCTACCGGCAACTTGCGGAGGTCGCTTGACGTGGGGCAACCCCTTGCCCTGTGGAAGCATTTACTTGCCCGGTACCCATTACAAGTTAGGTATATCAGACATCATCTGCTAAACATAGCCCTGGCAAGGTCATCCCATCCCGAACGAGTACTAGTAGCGACGATCCGGGCGAGATGTCAAAGGTGAACAGCTAGATGCTGTGTGGAACACCCGACTCCCTGTAACTAGAAATGCAGAAACTTCAATGCTAATGTAGTAATATATTGTTTCTTGTGTGTTCCATGTTTTGCTGGTGTGTGCTGAAATGGGGCTTGACTGTTTGTGTGTTTAGTTTAGGAGTGTACTGCCTCCAAGTCTGAAGCTCCCAAGTTCCACAATAATTAGCTCTGATGGGTACACTTAATTGATTTTGAGACCTTATCGATGAGTGTTCAGTTATTTATTACTTTTTGTTTGTAAAAATGTACGCAGCCTGCCCTGACGAGAAACAGCTCTTCCTATTGTATATATATTGCTGTGTCACAAAAAGCTCTCAATGAGATATCTTAACCGATTGCTAAATTTAATAAAGCTATATTATAATACCCTATATGAAAATAGGTTGTTTAACCAAATATAAATCAAATACGGTATAATTTGTACGTTTCCGATGTTTGGCTTGGCATCGTAAACTGTGTAACTTGATTCCTCGCTAGCAGAGCTGGTTGCTTTGGTTCATATTCAACATCAGGAAAGTATACAGGAAACTTTTCAACCTTATTTGTGCGTTCTTGAGCTGCAATTTATGAAATATGAGTAAACCTGTTATCATTTCGACAGCTATATATTATAGTGTAAATTTTGTTGAATTTTAACTTTTCTTTTGTGGAAAATATGTTTATAAGAATGTGATAGTGTATGTAAGGAACCTTTGTGTTAAATGTGATTAACATTGAAGTTGATTTTAATAATTTATTTATAAATTAACGTGAATACATTTGTCAATCTGAAAATGCTTTTTGTGAGTAACACAGTAGTGATTTTCATTTTAATGAATATTAGTGATAAGATTGTTATTGTAAGTTTTAGGCATTTGCTAATAATTGCGTCAATTTAATGCTGTGATCTTATTTGCTGAGTCCTTTGGCGTCGCATAAATTTTTATTTTGTTTCTAAGCGGTTGCTTAGCAACGCGCGGAAAAATTGTTTGAAGAACAATAGTAAGTTGCACTTAGACCATCGAGCCGTAAGCAGGCCAAAATGCACTTCCGCTAAAAACTGCAAATTTAGTGTTAAAAGTTTATATTTTGATTTGAAAAAGTGTTAATGTTTGTGTTTATATTCAACGTGTTTCCTTGAACTCACGGCAGAAATTTTATGAAACCTACAAAAAACTCGAATTTCATCGAAAAATTGCAAGTTAGCGTTGGTATTTCAATTGTTTCTTCGATCATCGTCTGTTTATGGTCTGCTCTCCAGTTTGTCTTCTGAACTTGACACAAACGTCAATGTCATTTGATGAAATTTTTAAATCTACAAAATATAATTAAAATAAATAACTATCAATATTAAATTAAAATAAAGAAAGTGCCTTGTTTAATGGAAAAAAATTTGAGATAAGACTCCACTTCCTAAATTTACCTCAAGTTAATTTTGAGGTTATAATATTACTTGTACGAATACAAGTTTTATGAATAATTTAAGAAATATTACGAGATAAGGAAGTATTGAGAACTAAAGTTACTTAGGTGTTGGAAGAGATTTGGATTCAATTAAGACAATTCCACTACACTTAATGGTTTAACGAATTCTTGAACTAGGTGCTTGTAACAGAAATTTATGTGAATTTGTCGTTTGTTGCACTACCTGTGGCGCTGAAGCGAGCAGTTTCAAAAAAAGACGGCGCGAGATTTCTACCAAGGCCGAAGATATCAACCATTTAAACTTATTAAGGTGGGTTTGAAAGATACAATAAATGTAATAAAAACGGAAAAAGTAAATTTTTATATTTTAAAATGTTTCCTACTGTTTAATAAATTTAAACGCCATTTGTATTGTTTATGGGAAGGCACTTATAATGTTCAAATGAATTTTGCTAAAGAATTCATTTATATTAGTTCGCTTGATTTTCCCAATGGTTTTTCCTTTGTATGTGTTATTATTTTGCTACTAGCCATTTGAGTCTACACAGTTTTACCCAGATTACAACAGCGACCCTGAGATCTGCAAAACGGTTGGTACAAATTTCATTTGATTTTGTATTGGTTAAACAGTTTATGGATTTGTTTAGTTTGGATATTAAACGAAAGGAAAATGTCATAATTAAGAGTTTGATATTGTTTTAATGGCGCCCAATGTGCAGGTTTAACGATTTACTTAATTTTATTATGCCCAACTTAATAATTACAATTATTAGTATTAGCAGGACAACACGGCATATATATATATTGCTGTGTGATAGGGGTGGGAATGAAGTGTGCCCCACGTTGGGTGCCATAAATAGATGCTGTGTGATACGTGTGGAATGAAAAGCCCCACTTTACGTTGCCAAATGAAATGCTGTAGACAAGTGTAATGAAATTGGGTAGCGACAAAAATATATGTAATGATATTGTTATTAATAAAATGTATCTTCGTAAATGGCGTACTAAACTTCGCTGTAATACCGCCAAATAAATCACCTGTATACTTGTGCTTCCAAATACGTTAATAAAATTATGACAACAATGTATTAGAATGTACCTTTCACACAATACAAATCTAAATCGAAACTCTTTAAAACAAAATAGCATGAATTTAGAAAAGAAATGGAACCTAAATTCAATGAACAAAACTCAGGATTAATTAAAATAACGGTTGTGATAATATGGGGTTGCAAAATTACACTTGTTTTAATCAAAACTAACGGAAAACAGCAAAATAATTTAGCTTTAAAATTGAAACCTTGATTTGTCACAAAATAAAATAAATTTTGAATATTCAAGAAAGCCTTTGCATATAATTTACCAGAAATAAGCATGTAATTTAGAACAAATACAGTAATACAATTAACTAACTTCTTTTGAAACTCAAAACTTCTCTCTACATAAATAACTAACTTTTCTCTCTTTGCTTTGATGTCTTCAAAATTCGCGTGCGCTGGTCTTGTGGCCTTCGGACCTCGTACTCCTTTCACTGCAATTCTGTTCTCGACTGGTTCCAGTTTCTGGTTTATTCTGTATTTAGTGTCTTCAATTGGCCTCCCAAATTTTAACTGGATCGTTCACGTTATCCCAGCTTCCAGGTAAATAAATCGCTTTTACCTGTTTGTAGTTATAATGTCGTATTGTTCCCAATAATTATCTCACTATGCGTTGTAGGTTATGTTACCATCGATCAACAAAAATATTTAACTCGTAGATCCTTGGTTCTGATTCAACGTTGAACATTATTTAATTTATAAACTCGAAGCACTCCAATAGTACTTTATTATTGTCGTAGCACTAGATAATTAAACTCATTGGTAAGTACACACTTCAATCTTTTATAATTGTTGCTGATCAAATAATTTTTATTTCTTTGTTGGTAAAATAATTTCGTAGCACTGGTAATTGTTGTTATAGATAAATACGTAGCACAGGTAATTGAAACACATTAAAACTTTTAAGAAATTTATTTGACTTTGACAGGTAAACAAACACATAACCTCAAAAATACAAATTCGGTTACAAAATTAACAGTAGTTCGGCGTTGAAAAATAACAAGTTAATAATAGCAAGTTATTGTAGCAAGTGATTAATAGCAAGTGAAGTTCCGCATCTGGAACTCTGCTTTTATACCTCATCAAAAAAAAACTAGCGTAACTATGGAAACAAAACTAAAATTACGAATTTGAAATAAAACCTAATCACGCTTACTTGTCACCTCAGAAAATGGACCAATGAGAAGCGAGCTAGATTATGATCCAAAAACGATTTAAAAACTAATAATCTAAATAACTTTCTTATAAATCATGTTATGGTGAAACCGAATAGATATTTCAAATCTTCATGAAAAAAACGCAAATTTATATACTAAACAGGACCTACTAAGAAGTATAAATAATCAAATAAACTAGTCAAAATCAACAAATTAACAATAAACAAATAATTAAACAGTTATACACAACTCAAACACACTTAAACTAATCTACTAACATCCTAACATTGTTTATAAAACATTTCAGCCAGATTAAAATACATAAATATGCGAAAATTATACAATTTTTAAACTTTCCCAACCAAATGACAAACAAACATAAATAAATTGTTAATTACAACATTGTTTCTAACAAATTATACAACAAAAGATGCCCTGTCTTATTAGTTAACAGCATTTAACATAAAGATTCCCTTAGGAATACATAGAATTTACAGAAGCATAGTCAAAATTGTCAAAATTAGCTTAAGGCATAAATATTTAAACAAATACAACATTGTTGCTATGTGAAACACGATGAAAATCATCTAAACCACCTGTAGTAACTTTATACATACACAAATAGCTGGTTTTAAACATAAAAAAAAGTATTTCATACAATTTCAATATTAGTCGAAGAAAATCAAGTTTTATGCAAATAAACAAATAAATACATCTTTATTGCTAATGAAAATACGATGCAATGTTGCCTCTTATGCCAATACAAAAACATTCAATACAATATAAGACCAACCAAACACATAAGTGTGCTAAATTTCATAAAATTAATCTGAACTGTCATTTCGTAAACACAAATCCTAATATTCTTGTAATTACAGCTTAAAATACAGAAAAAATTGTTGCAAGGCTTATAAACAACGTCTAAAAAGAAAATCCAATGCTAAAATTCCAGTGGATGAAAGAAAAATCCTGCAATTCACACATTATTACATCCCGAAGATACATCGGAAAGAACAACGAATGACCTCGTTTGAAATCTGTGTGTGTAAACGACTCATTTTTATACAGGAAAGCTACACATAGCTTCTACGCTTTATATTTAATTAGAATTTAGTTATTTTATCGGGTGTAACACAGCAATATATATATATATATATATATATTGCGATGTAATTTGTCATAAATATAAATAAACAAATAGCCCCACAATGACAAGCCATAAATATATGCGATGTATCTTTTATAACAATAATTAATTAAATAAAATATAATTGGCCTACTTCGGCTAGCCCAAATTAAATGTTGTATTATAATAAGTAATAAAATAAATAACTCTTTACTTTGGTTGCGCCAATAGTACAATTAAAATGAAATATTTTTTTATACAAAGAAATCAATTTTCAAAATATACCAGCATATAAAAATTACAAAGATCTCAGGGTTAAAGTTTGTGGCCTCACCAAAGATAGCTATCGAATGATTATAATAAACCACACAACTACAAATTAAAATCTATTGTGAACTTAGCTTTATAATGTAATTGGTGAACAGACCTTTCATCTGGGTTTCTTCAAAAACTGCTTACTGTAGCGTTTTGCGCCTTTTTGAAACTGATGTTCTGTGACAACAGGTTGCTGCCCTCTTATCCACAGTTCAAGTTGTAAAAGTCCATGGAAACACTTCAATAACTTGCGTTAAAATACTTTAAACAAATTAGGTGCGTAGATTGGTAATTTGAGTTATTAATTCAATCAAGTATTGAGTTTAATAAACTTTAATTTTTATTATTTTTCCAGGAACTGAAGACATCACACCACGCAATTTGACATTGAAAGTTTAGGTAAGTTTCATGCTTTTAAATTAAAACACTATTTATAATTCGAACTCAAATTAGCTTTATTGCTTTCTTTTAACAATAAATTGAAAATTGGATAAAACTTTCACATAAATTAAACTTGGTTAAATTTACATAACCTTAATACACTTTGTAAACAACTTGGGCCACACCCCTAACTTTCAATAATAGTTCTGAATATAATTAAAATATGAAATTAGAGCTCACACGTCAAGCGTGCTTACTTGATGAGCATTAAAACCAGACTAAATTCCAAAATTTACCAATTTTGGTAGCTTTCTGCACATATCGAAATAAAAATGGACCAATTACAAAGGATCCACTTATCAATTATTACATCTTCAGCTGACTCTAAACATTAGAAAGAAGTTAATAACAAACTTAATACTTTAAATTTTCACAAACAAACTTCAGAATCACAATCCTGATCCAATTTATAAACTCTTGATACCAAACAATCCAAAATCTGTGATAAAAATTACACGTGATAAAAAAATTACAGATTTACATAAAGTTTAACTATTGAGCTACAAAATTATTAAATATATAATACTACATTTATAACAAAATAACACAAACATAAATACACCCTCTACATCTGCTAATAGCAATATAATAAGCAACAATCAATTTCTAACCTCGAAATTTAATATTTCCAACTAACTTTCATAATATTTAACTAAATAATCAAATTCAATCAAACAAAAGTGCTTCAGCTTTCCTTTACCTAACATACACATTAATTATTACAATAATACTATAATGAAACATAAATTAAAGTTGTTACACACATATTTACAAAAAAGTAAGTACAAAACTAATAACAAAATTTATATTCCAGGGCTCCTAAACTGCCCAGAACAACCCAAAACATTGCCTACTTTGCACATAGACGTTTTAACACCATTCCCTGAGGAATGTTTACTCACAACTTCACTTTGTTCACTAACATACCACATCGTAGTATCCTGCGATGATCGTACAAGACCTTTTACTCTAATCAGGTATACATTTGTCATAAATACCATTGTAACATCTCAAATAACATTCATTGCATGATAATCAAACTAATATTTTTCAATTTCAAGTAAAATCTGGATTCCTACCATCAAAACAGTATCCTTTTACATATAAGTTAGGCATTACGAAGCCAAAAATCACATCATACAAGTATAACGAAGTAAAATCAACATAGTATAAGTATAGTTTAGAATAATAATATAAATATAGGGTAAATAACATGGCAACATATATTTTGCTATGTTATTTAATCTAAGAGTATATTAAAGAACTAGTTTCAAAAGGCCTTTTCTTAACGCACGAGTTCAAGTTTGAAAAACGAGTTTTTCAACGGACGACTGCGACAAGTGGTCTTATGAAACGTGTTCTTTATACTATTTTTTCTATTGAGGAAGTTTAAGAGTATTTTAAATAAATTTATGTAGAAAATTTTACGTCAAATCGATTACTAGGGAGTTTTTATAAACACTTGTGGCAGCACTGACAGGTGGCTGAAACTGACATTTCAAACTTTCAAATTCAAATCGAACTACCAACATCGTAAAAAAACAAACTAAAAACAGTACGATTATAGGCCTCCTTAACGTACTGTTTTTAAGCTAAAACAGTGCGCTTAGAACGGCTTTATAAAACCGAAATAGAAAAATTATCTTATTATCCTATGTTATGCTTCGATTATGTTATTTTTGGCTACATAATACATAAATCATTTTAAAAGGATATTGTTTTTGATCTTGTAATTTCAATATGTATCCAAAATTGAGAGAGATTAACTTGGTTGTAATGTAAATCATGTTATATGAGAGGAAATTATTATTGTAATTCATAAATGTAAACCTTATTCATATAAAAGGTAGTTTCCAATCTTCGGAATGTCCTACGATGTGACTTATCAGTTATCAAAGTGGTGTGCTTGTGGATATTCGGTTGTGAATAGTGATGGGGACGTCTATGTTTCATGGTGATGATGAATTTGGGGTGTCCTGCGAAATATTGGAGCCCTGAAATGTGAATTGTTATAATTTTGTATTTTACCTTTTATAAAAATGTTTGTATCAAGTTTAATTTGTGAATCAAGATTTCATTATTGTAATAAATAGTTTATGTGTTACATAAGAGAGGTGTTGAAGTACCTTTGTTTAGTTAAATTAAGATGTTAATTTAGAAATATTGAATTTTAGGTAAAAGTTGATTTTGAGGTTATAATTCTAATTTTAATAATTATATTGTTGTTAACAGATGTGGATGATGTATATGTGTAACTGTAAATTTATTGATGATTAAGGAATCTGTTTTTCATAGTATGGAGTCTTAATTGAAGAATTTTGTGTAAATTTGCGATTTTAAACACATGTAATTTTTTTATCATGTATATTTATGTAACGGATATCAAAAGATTCATAATTTTTCGTAGATAACGATTTTAATATCAGTTTGTTAATTATGTATTTATTTAAGTTGTACAGAGCAATCCTTATTTATTTAAAAAAATATGTAGGTCAAATAGAATCAATGGAAGGCCATTGGTCCATTTTTAAATTGCAAATGCTTTTTGGGTCCGATTTTGGATTTTAGTCTCTTGTGGGTGCTAGAGGAGGAAGGACGCGTTGTTAATTGCTCCTAAATTAAAATTTACACCATTTAGGTCGATTATTGCAAATTTTGGGGCGTGGTCAAGTTCTGTTTATATTGTAATTTTGAGGTTACAGTTTATTTGTTTTATTTGAAAATAACGAAGTTTAATTTAAAATTTGAATTATGTGAAGTGTTTGTTCTTTATTAATAATAATAAAAAAACTCACCTGATAAATTCCTTACTTAAGTTATATTCAGTTATCTGAATTACTTTATGCATTTATAAATAGTTATTGAAGTGTTCACTTGGATATTGGCATGTTTTACGAGAAAGCTGGAAGAAAAGAAATTATGCAACCGTATGCAGTTTAGTGAAACTATACCGTAAAAAGCGTTTCAAAACCATTGGAAATAAAAAGATAAGTTCACAGATATTTTTTTATTTGTTAATTTATAATTATAATTATATAACTATCATGGGTGAAGCCATGAATATTAATATTTTGATTGGAAACCTGAGATGTCTTATAAGAATATATGCTGATGTAAATTAAAATTTATGTTCTTCGTTTAAGAGATAATTAATTTTAAATTTTATTAATGGGCGCTACCAACGTGGAGTTTAGTTTGTAAATTTATCGATGTTTATAATTATTATTACAGTTATTAAAGGAGGTTACACAGCAATATATTATATGTTGGTTTTGAGATTTCCGCGGGTGTTATATGCTGTGATTGGCTTCCAGAAATTCTTCCGCGTAGCAACTCTTTGGTCCTGGGATGGACAGGGGTGGTTGTCTTGACGACGTTTCGACAAAGTCACATTTGCCATCTTCAGATCTTGTCGGATAACCTTCTGCTGGTGCTTCTTGTAATTACGACTTATTAGTTGTATTTGAAAATGCTTGACGTTTAATAATACAAACCTAACATAAGATGATGATTATATCTGTATGTTTCGAACCACTACAGTTTTTGTTTCAATACATAAATTTCTTGTGCCGATACCTACTTTTTTTTCTCGTTCATTCATACTACC
>JABXWE010043044.1:0-22144 GCA_014611495.1 Limonius californicus | reverse complement strand
GGGGGTGCGGGCGTTCCTTACACAGTAAACATTCAAGCAACATGCACCCTAAACTTAATTAAGCGAAATGCGGTCGCCTTAGCTGAGATTCGAACGCCCGCAGCCGATCGACTACATTTCGCTGTGACCTCGAGGGGCAACGCATTCCCGCACTATTCCACCGAGGCCCCTAATCGCATACTTGGTAACACTAAATCCGCACCTCGCTTCAGCTGATAGGTTATTCGTATCGCAATTATCTAATAGGTTCGCAAACGCTATTAATTAGTGATTACGCCAAATATATGCAAGCGTACGCTTCGCCCTGATCACTGCCCCTCGAACACTGTCCCGCTGACCCCTTTCAACACTCCGCCACACGGGCTTTCCTCCAAACCCCAATTCCTTCCAGCTTTTATAGAGCCGCGAGAAGTTAGGTATATTTTAGATAATATTAATCTGTTCAGCGCACATTCAAGTAAAACTCACAGCAGGCAAAAACCGTTGTCTAATACTCGAATACAGCGATTTTGAGCTTCTTTTATTATACATTATGGAGCGTTGGCGTCAGGGGGAAGGGGGACGCCCGATAATTGGACTGCTCCAGGGCGCCCGGTACGCCACTGGGCTATGCTATAATTTTGAATCATCTAAAGTGCTTATCGTTTTTATTGTACGTCTAAAACTAGTATGGTAGAATAACCAGATACAGATACAGAGTGTTTCAGCTGTAATTTTGAATATTTCGTGAAAATACTCTCCTGGCCGTTCTGATTCGAAAAAATTGTCTCTCAGTCGCTTTCTAAGAAATACACGTTTACGTTAACGTTTACAAAAATAAATCGAGAAATGTTGGCAAATGCCATAAATTCATTAGTTCGACGTTGTCAAAAATGTGTTGAAAACGGTGGATAGCACTTTGAGAACCTTCTTCTTAGTGTGTCTTTTTTTTGTTTTTTTGCAATAAAAGATTTTTTCAGACCATCAGTATAATTTTGTTAACTTTGCTGATCCTTGAAACTAGGGCGTTAATCTAAGATATGTAAAATCCCGTCTTATTTCCAAATTGAATGGGGATTTTGAAAAATGGGTGAAACATTTAAAAACTCAGGTATTGCATACTTTGTTTTTTTCTTGAAATAATTCCGATGAAACCCCACTGTACACCACTGGTGTGTCACATTTAGGTGAACATATCTTCAAAAAATAATCCTACACAAGGAAGGTATGCATACAAAATAGTGTGTGAACCCCATTTTCTTAGAATTATTATTTTTTATAAAATTAGACACTATCTTTCTAGAAAGCGAGTGATATTTTTTAGAATCAGAATGAACAGGAGAGTATTTTCCCGTATTAAAACTGAAACACCCTGTACGACAGATCATTTTGAAGTTAGCTTTGATGATAGCCAATAGTAGTAGTAGTAGCACACATACATTTTTAACCATAATTGGATAAAAAAATTTCCTAGCTTAGCTTTCTAACGTTAGCAAAACCTTGGGAAATTCGTCTAACATGAATGTAAGTTAATGAATTCTGTTTTACATTAATTGGTAAGAAAGACGAGATGAAACGCACTTGGATCAAAGCCTGCGTGTCAATGGTAAAATATTTAATGAAATAATCACATTACGAAAAGGAAATATTTATGATGAAAACTGAAAATGAGAAAAATGTTTTATATATAAGAAATGCATAAAATGCTTGGGCTTTCGCTTCGGCATATGGAATTACTCTTCAGTTCATGCTATCAAATGTTATTGTAGACTTTAAATACAGTTACATGCACATGGGTGTTAAATTAAATGTACAAGGGAATTTAAACACATATCAAAATAAAAGCGTCCTATAAGTAACAATATACAACACCCAGAGCAAAAGGGTTATAATTTCCAAAGAGCCGCGACCACTGTCAAATTTCAATTGAAAGCATGGTGATTTTTTTTCTTCTATAGCACTGTGTATTATTATTGCACAGATTTTTATGAGTGCTAATTGTTTTTGTTTCATGTGTAACATTTCGTATAAAAAAATTTCGTTGTTTACTTTTTAATTGGAAGATGTTCAATTAAATTCAAATCCTTATAAACATAATTAGGGTTGCGGAGTTAGACCATAATTTTGAATCGTATTATACACCGGCTCGAGTAAGTTGCTAAAAAAATTGTGGAGTTACAGTATATCTTTGGATCATCCTGCATATCAACTTAAGTAAATTGCAACAATAAATAGGTTTGTGAAGTTATTCCATAATGTTGGATCATCCTGTATGTAACTAGGAAGCTCGAATAAATTACGAAAGGTAAATAGGATTGTGGTGGTTTACTATAACTTAGGATCGTTATATATATATTGTCTTCGGCGGGTTGCAATTTAGTCATTTTCGTGTTTCTGTTGTTTAGTTAAATATCTAGTATTAAGGTTTCTACTGAAAGAAATGCAAATCATTAACACGTCTGTAATTCTTGTAATTATGTGTCAATTAGAATTAATATTGGGTTTTTAATTGGCTGTCTTATTCAAAAATGAACGTAAGATTGATGACGAAGATGAAAATAAGGTAAACGGTTATGTAATTATGCTTATAAATCATTTACAGCCTTGATTAATGATCTAGATAAAAAACATGTACGGAAATTTCGGTGTAATTAGATGGAGGTTCGCGCTTTTATGTTGTAACATTGCCTTAAAAATATACAGAAACGTAATTCTTTTCTTTATATAAGAAGAAGGACATAAAGTAGACAATTTATTCCCCCGAAATTTTGCGGTTTTTTTCGGAAAGATACTTGTACACCATATTTCAGATAAGAGACATAAATTTTTATCCTTCCTCTGTGCTCCCTATGTTCTTGGGCAGAGAACTTCACGATAAATCTGGAATTTTTGGACATCCTCAAGGCAGCAGCTTTTCCAATAGATTCAAGAACGAGATCATACTTTTCCCAGTGGGCTCCTCGAGGTTCACTTCCAAACAAGAATCGACAGTGTTGTCGCTGTAAGGAAAGGCACATGTCACAAGTTCCCGTATATGGTTAAGATTTCGTTAATTTCAAAACTTGATCCTTCGCGAATTTTTTTGTCTTAGTCTGTTATTGGGCCCTCCTGTTTTTGGGCAGTTTTTTTTTGCAAGATTGTTCAGTTGTACACGTGCAGTTAATTAGGTTAGCTTAACTTCCGCTCTTTAATTGGGCTGGAGCATTGGCTATCTTCGCTAACTTCCATCATGAATTTGTTTGCGGTTAATGAAGCGGGGGTTCATAACACGGGGCATTGTGATACCGTCGAGGAATTCCAACTCTTCAAACAACCTGTGCGTCCAAATTCCTGCAATTCCCTTTCCCCGGCGATATTTTGGAAAGGAATGTCAAGAGCTGCTCGGTAATTTCTCTAGCCTCGTGCCGAGATAGCGTAGATGCTAATCTGTCCGTTTTTCTAATTATCAGGCCGTCCGAGGCCAATTACGTTACCTTTAGAAACTCGTTTGGTAAACTGTACCTGCCAAATTAAGTTACTAAACGAAGGCAGCGGCAGCGAAATGAAATGTCGCCGGCTTTCTCCGCCGCGCAAAATGTAATCGCCGAAAGTGGGACACAGTCGCTCCGTTATCCAACAGCGCCGACAAGTGTAGCGCTGCCTCTGCGCCCGGCCAACGGGAGGATATTGCAATTGCCGCCTCGGATGGGAATTCACGCGACCGTTATATAACTCGAAATGTAGGGCGCGAGGTGCATTCGCGTTCTACTTACCACGAGCAGTTTCTTCTGCGTTTCGACGGTCTTCCTTCTCCGATGGCCGTATCGATTGCTTAGAAAGGAGTGATTGGCACGGGAGGTTTTTTTCAAATATCAGGGATTCTAGTTGAGGTCGCTTTACGTTCCGTCGATCGTAGGATTAATTCCAATTAATCCAAGTCCGGTCAGGTATGTTGAAAGGATATGAATAATGCCGTGGTCTAGTTTTTGAACGGCTCTCGTTTGCTCGCTCTAACGAAACTGACATGTCAAACGAGAAGGTAATTTGATATACGGTAACCAGGAACGTATTGCAATACCGAATTGATGGAATTCCAATGCGTGACGTATACCCATTATACGAACCTAATGATTTAAGATAATGACCAGTGATAGATTTTGCACAGTTACTTGTTGGCCACCAAGATCGTCAGACTTTTAGTCTGCTAGTAGTAGTGTTTATATTTTATTAATAACAGACGAAGGTTTTTTTTTAATGATTTTGATTACCTTTTGCATTTTTATGAGTCACTTGTGAACTTAGTACCATTATTTGCTGCCCTGAGCTTGATTATTCAAGGGTATGGGATAAATAGATTATTTCATTCATTTATTTTTTTCCGGACGTACGTGTAGCCTATTGTGTTTAGAAGTTTGCATTTTCATCCACTGCTACTAAAGTTTAAAGATTTGTTTTTATAACTAACTTTTTTGTGTTTTAAGCGTCGCCATTAGCATGTGTTTGTTGTGCTTGCCACATTTCACAGAATACCTTTCCCCCTCGGCATCATCTCATAATGAGTAGTAATCCCCAACTCAAAAAAATCCAGATTTGAACATTTAAAGTTACTGTTATATTAAATTCGCGAACAGTTGGATACTTTCATTTACAATAGCAAGTTAAAGACTGTAAAGATCTGTGCAAATAGATCATAAAGGAATGTTCTCATTTATGTTTATCTTTATTGTGGCAAATCACTCCGTATCATAAGAATGTGCATATGTATTTAGTCAATCACGCATTGTTGCTGTTTTTAACACGTGCTTATTTTGAAGAGACTAATTTGTTTCTATTATAGGCTAAGCAAAGTAGAATTGTAGCATCTGAAAATGATCTCGTTTTTATTTAACAAATTAATAAGGAGACCAAAGCCTTTCTTTAGTATTTAGAATATTTGTGAAGTCTAGTTTCATGTACATTGTGTTATAAATAACTTTTTTCCGTCGTAAAGCAGCTATTTTTGTTTGCTTGCAACCTACACATACATTAGTGCTCAAAAAGATTTCATACCTACAAATAATAAATACTAGCTTATTTTACTAACACTTGTATAATGAATAAACTGCGCCAAAGTTAAACAGGTAAATAAAACGTTGTTGTTTGACTCATATACCTCATTCCTATCGGCCTTGGTGGTTTAGTGGTTAAGGGCAGTTGGCTATAGATCCAAGGGACACGGGTTCGAATCCGGCCGGGGTCGGTGAGAACTTTCTAGCGGAAAAATATCTGAAAGGGCACATTCTGTTGGGTAAGAAGTAAAACCGTAGGTGTGCCAGTGCGATGTGTGACATTAAAAATCACTACTGGTGATGGAACTACCTCTTCTTTAGCCCTCAATTCCCCCAGTATTGAGCACAGACTTCCCTTTTGTTTCTATCTACCTCAGGTAGGCAAAATTTATAGTTATTGTGTACAATAGGTCAAATATGGCCTAAATGCCTATTAGAGATGGTTGGAAATCCGCGCTCTAGATCTAGCTCAATTAAAATACAATACAATAGAAAATGCCTCATTCCTAAAACCACTACTCATAACAATTAGTTTTCAATTGAACACATACATAGTGAAGGAGATATATGGTTAAAATATACTAAAATACAAAGGTGTTGAATCTTTTTGAGCACTACTCATATACTGCATATGGACACCTAAGTTGCCAGAACTCCCGTTTCTCGTGTGGGCGATGGTGCTTCTGCGAACATCTTTTAGATTTTACGCAATGTGAATAACCAGATCGTCAAAACTTTGTTCATATACTACATGGGTCAGCACAGGCTCAAGACCACACAGCTGTTAATAAAACCAAAAAGGAAAATTTGTATTTATACATTTACAGAAGAATTTAGCGGTAGGTAAAATGGTTGTTTTGAAGTTTACATCTTTGTGTTGGTTTTTCTGGTAGGATTAAGTCCTTTTTGGTGGCAGCAGTCGTTTTTATTTTCCGGAGTAAATTAAATTAATTTTTTTCCCGTTTGTTTTTCTGGTATCATTAAGTTCTTTTTGGTGGCAGGAGGACATACGAAAAAAGTCAAGTTGGTGAATTTTCAAAATGGAGTTGCTCACTTAGAACCATTCTCATAAAACCGTACAGATTATAGTAATTTACGAGATAACCCATAAGCTACACGTCTACCAGCATGGTCCCCAGACTTCACACGTAGTGCTAACCGCAAGGCCATAAAACTCCTGTACTATGTAATTGTAATAGCTAGGTTACTAGACTCTTATATTTTTTGCGTTATCATTAAGATTATTATTAATTCTTTGCGCCTGGTGTTTTGTATCAAAGTCATTAGATTGATGTTTGACATTGTCTTGTGGCCGGGGAAGGTCACACCTATCGTATTTGTTTTGTGGACGGGAAAGATTCTGACCGGCCCAATCTGTATTGGTCCAACAAAGTCACCAGACTTCTCTTTTGCCAATAAAGCTGAAGAAGAACTGCAATTAATGTAAGATAGCGTTAGAGAATTCTTCAGGGGTAACTGCTAATTATAAGTTTTTAACGTTTTTTTTTCATTTATGCCTGTCGTACACATTAAACATATGAAAATTTAATCACAGGTATTAGAAAGAAAATGTTTAATTAAAAGCAATTATTTTGCCCTTTCGATTAAATTGTAAGCATTCTGTAGGTGTGAATAAAAGATTAACTACAATTTTACAATACAGTTTTTTTCTTAGATATGCCACACATCAGTTCTGAGGAAGTTTAATATTAAGCCTTAACCGTTTTTGTATTAG
This sequence comes from Limonius californicus, assembly GCA_014611495.1. Taxonomy (NCBI): domain Eukaryota; kingdom Metazoa; phylum Arthropoda; class Insecta; order Coleoptera; family Elateridae; genus Limonius; species Limonius californicus. Next base: position 15,403 of record JABXWE010043044.1, on the reverse strand, counting down.
CTACCGTTATGCAGTACGATTTTGTTTTAATAAACAAAAGAATTAAAAGGAAGGTGAAAGATAGATGACGTAAGTCGTAACTACACCATTTCGTTCAAAATTTAGTGAGTATATTTCCTAACTGATATTAATTCATATACAATGTTTGGTTTATTACCCAACAACGAAGTTTAATGAGCCCCTGTAATTGCAAATTTTATTACCGTTTGATCATTAAGCTAATTACGCTAATTATCGTTAATTACGCCATTTTTGAATGTTTAAATTAAATGTACTGTTGCATATGCGAATTCTCTGCAGGTTCCCCTTTTTATGGGCAACATTTCCTAATGGCGTGCTGAAAAGACGACTCTTGTAATTTATTTATAAAATTTCAATGCCATTAAGGTCGCGAGGTTATTGATGCCCGACTTTGGTGTACTTCGGTCTAAATCACCATATTGTAATATCGTTCTAAAAGAAATTAGCATAATAGCCCCGGCCAACATATGGTATATTTCTCGCTGCATGTATTTACCAGCTGTTGTATTTTATAATACACCTCAATCAATGCTTGTTAATGATTATTATTTTCTGCCATTAATTGCTTTCTTTTTTTTTCAGGTGAGTAATCAGCCTGCATCGTGCAATCTGGTTTCTAACTATACCATTGGTGCCTTTTCTTCTCCCATTTGACCATCCGCTTCGTAACCGTAAGTCATGTCATGTATTTATGAAACAGTGGCGTAACCAAAAACCAAACCAAACCAAAAATTGCATAAAAATTGGGCATGTTTTCAAAGGGTGTATATAAACCCCCAACCCTCTTGTTCGGTGGCGTTGCTGCGTTAAACGGCGAGCGAAAAAAAAAATTAATTTCCAATTGGGTGTGAATAAAAACGTCTAAGCGAAACCGTTACAGAAATCGATTTTGTTTGTGCTACATTTTTAATCAGCAAGTGTTACGCTGACCAACTTTTCATTTCAATTGAACATATCCTGTCGCTTACTTGACCTTGCCTCGCGTTCTACTAATCGCTCGTTCGCGCACATTTTGTGCAAAGCACCGGTGTACGTGAATTGCTCTTCTGGTTTAAATTTAGTTTCGCACTGCATCCCATTGTTTTGCATCACAACAAATTTGAACGGGAATAGCGCCACGGCGCTGCTGGCTCGTTGCTTTGGCACATGACGACGGGGCATTGTGTTGTCCCGAACAAAGCTACCAATCGTGTTTGACGCTTATCTTCGATCCCAGTTGTTTGCCCACGTTAAATATTCGATCTTCTGGGAAAAATTGTTTGCTGCTACTTCTGGAATACATGGATTTAGGTTTCTGTTCGGACAGGGATCCTATTAGATGTGTTACTTTTGGAGTGTTTTATCTCTTAGAGACGATATCTTCTCTCGTATGGCCCTGTTTTCGGTTTAAACCGCCACAGACGTAAACGATCTACTGCTTAACGTGAGCTCGGAACCACGGCTAGTGCGTACATTTTACATTTGCATCGACAGAATATCTCGCTGGTGTGCCATTGCTTTGCGAGGGAGGAAAACCCTTGAAAATCGGATAAATTACTTTCCTTCTTCCACCACTTCGTAATTGTTTTGATATGTTTTCTAATGTTTCCGTTCCATCTTTCATTTTCTCTTACGCCGTTTCCTATCCACCTTTTCCTCATATCATTGCTTATCTTTATCTAATCTCGCTTCTTTCTCCCATTTTTACTATTCTAGTCGTTCATTTTATTTTTGTCTGACCGGTTACTTTTTCTTCTCTACTTTTTTCTGAATACTTTAATCGTTATGTTTGCATTTCTTTTATTTCCATATGATTTATGCTAATATTTCTTCGTTTCTCTCCAGTTCTTTGGATTTCTGCCCCCCCCCCTGCCCTATGTCCCTTTGTTTATTGTTGTCAATGCTTTTGCTTTTCCAAATTATTATATTATATGGGGAAACAACCTATCTATTCTAGCAACCAGCAAATTGCAATCTGTATGAATAATATAGATGTGGAGAATATGATAAGAAAACCTCTATAAGGTGGAAACTTTAACGCGATATTTCGAATATAAATTATATTACAAACGAATAATAATGCATACGTTGAAAGTATAAATTCTATTAAAATGGTTTATTTACTTATTTTAGTATCACTACACTACTTTTAAAGAAAATCGCAAGTCAAAGATAGTTTCTACCTGCAACGTGTATTTTATAACTTCGTTAATTCTTTATAATTAAGAAGTTTTCAATTTAGCAGTTCAGAGTAAGAAATTGCCTTATAAAATGAAAATTACAGATCTAAAAAGAACGCGAAAAAATGTATAGTTGATTGAAGATTGTATTATGTTCTGATCTTTTTATCGTTTGGTTTGAAATTTAAGCTTCCTGTACACCCACTATATGCTGTCATGTGAATCAAATTATTTATTCCGAAATGTATATTCTAATTATTAACCGGCTTTTATTTCCTGTTTAACAGTTTCGATATCGCTTGTTAATTTAACAAGTCAAGTATTTGCTGCTACTCCTTGTGTTCTTGGAACCAACTCGACTTTTGATGCTTATGAGTCTAAACTATATTTCTATAGTTATTTCTAGTTGTCTTTAAAGAAGACAATTTTTTGATAGAATAGAATCAATTTAATATAATTATGTAAACGGTTTGGGAAATCCCAACAAGAAATTCGATAACAAATTTAAGGTTCATCAGCGGCGATGATAAATAATCTTGTAGCGCGTATGTATTCTCCATATGAAGGATTCTCGTCCCGAATGTAAAGACTTCCTAATTCCTAAATCAACACAAATTGGAGCATAAAATATTAGGGAATTGATACTAAATAATTGTAGAGGAATAACCAAATTCGTGTCGTTTTAAATATCAGAGTTCGACCTACTTTGGTCCGGTTTCCTGACACGTGTCATGTACGCGCATGTTAAATAATTAACAGGTTGAATTCGGAATGTTGCAACCAGTCGACGTAACGCCTTAAAAATTCACGAAGTCGGTCCCAATCCCGTCAACCAGCTCTAGGAGTTTCCTCGTTTTCGCCCACACTCGAGACTCCCGCTGATTGGCAGGGCAATGATGTCACCTCGTGTTTGCAATTTCTGTGCGTCACAACAGGAATGCGTGTGTGCTATTCCAATTACATCATGTTGCAAAAACATCTAACCAAAGACTATTTTTAGGAGTGTAAATAGACGATAATTATCATAATATGGAAACCTTGACGTTTATGGGCTAGTAGTGAGAACCAAGAGCCTCAACAGCCATTCATTAATTCGCGCCTCTTCTGAGATCGGCAATTGACGATTACGTCAATAAGTCACGGGTAATAAAAAGGATTCCCCATTACAAACAGCGTTCGTGTGAGAATTTATTAATAGCTTGTTGTTTGCGTTGATAGTTTGGACGAAATTGTAAGCTATTGCCTGTCGAAGCTTTCTATATTAGGCATTAGCAGCATATGATTTTGTGATTTGGGGAGCCCAGAAAATGATCTGAGTTTTTTCTTTAATCTTCGGACCTTCCACCATTTACCAAGCTTGAATGGAAGACGAACGCTTAATAAAGTTCTTTTTGGAAAACTTCCATCAGATCTAAATATGGACAAAAATCCTTGAACTATGAATTTCTTGCAGTTTTGACGGGTATTTTTCTGAGTATGCATGGCTACATTGTTGTGTATTTAATTCTGTTTTTAACTTTGGCACCGATGAGATTATTCGATCGGCAAGGTCGTGTTAGTTGATTTCTGTCCGAAAATAAAGTCAATACTGAACGCCTCTCTGTTTTGTTACATAACGACCGCAGTGCTGCCTCCATGCCATATTGCAACAGCACCACTCTTAAAGGTGGCATACACGCTCGAACATGCTCGCCGAGCATGTTGGTGAAAGTAGTTGATAAGTGGCTCGGCGGACATGCTCGACAGTGTGTGTTTTGAACGAGCCTAGTTGGCGGTTGGAATGCTCGGTTCGGGGCTCGGCTCGCGAAACCCTACGAGCCCTAGCCGCTCGCCGGACAAGTTTGAGCGTGTGTTGTAAACTGTCGAGCATGTTTGCTGATTACCATATAAAATTCAAATCTTGAGGAGTAACTACATACTTTTTAAAATTTTAAATATTTGTGTTTTCTCGTTTAGTTTTTTTAGTTATGTCATTCGGTGATAATAAAATTTTTTGGGCAAAATTCATTACTTTGTACAGAGACCAGAGGCCTCTTTGTGACGTGCGAAGCAAAGAATACTGCAAGTAATAAATAATTTTCCCTAGAAGTTGTGGAGATATAGCACAGCTGAATTTGAGGTTTTCATAGGTTCTTCCGCTAGCCAAAAACTGTAAAGTGGCCACAAGGTGTTCCTCTGCGCTGACCGACTCCGTCATTACTGTATTTTGCTTCCCAATGCTGCCAGAAACACGATTCAGAAGTTCTTGAAAAGTTGAGTCGCTCATTCGTAGAGTTTTTTAAATTTTGAGGTTCGCTGGCAGCCATCTCCTTCAAAAGAGGCATGTGGTTAAATTTGTTCCGTTGTTTAAGCCAATTCTTTACCCACACGCGTCGCCGTTTTTTTCTTTTTACTGTGTCATCCAAACACACAAAACCACCTAAAATCGCTACCACCGTTTGAAGATCCATCGCGATGTGATGCTCGTGGTTGCAAAGATTCAACTGATGTTGGCCAATTTCGTTCGAACGTGTATGAGAGTCGATGAGCATGCTAGGCTCGGGGTTGGGCTCAAGGTACTTTCTTGCGAGCCGAGCATGTTCGAACGTGTATGCCCCGCTTTAGGAGTTACATGCGCAATTTTGAACCGCGGACCGCTATGTATAATTGCCAGGTGATTTTTTGAAATCACGCGCCCTCGCTCATGTTTTTTGCTGGCGTTTCAGGTGCGTGACGGCGCCTCCATAAGAGATAAGGCGCCTGAAACGTAGCTAATTGACGTTTGAAATGGCTTAATTACGTCCCGTAATGGCAGACGGGCTTTTTACCGTAAGCAGTTGGCGGAAAATCCTTAGAAATTGCCTTGTCGAGGTTAGAAGAGAATTATCGGCGCGCTGTGCACGTGGAAATTAAATTAAGCATTTGCTGCCAAATTTCATCACGTGTTGTGTGGATATTTGTAAGGATTGCACAAAGTTTTTCAATTCTTTTTGTATATTTCGACGAGTTTCACTTTTGCGTGGGTTTAAGTGTTCTTTAAATATATTCTTAATATTTCTACAAAATGACGTGAAGATATGTAATTTCTTATAATATGTTAACAAGCATGTCCCAGGAATCAAATCCAACTTAACAGCCTTCTTCGTAAGGCGGGATTTGGAAAAATCGACCCACATCTTAGCGATAAAATAAAAAAAAAATGTGGTCTTTAAATTCCTCTTCTCCTTCTCTATTTTTAACTCTCTGGCTGTATTTTATTATTTCCCACACATTCATCGTTTGCATGCTTTTTCGTTATAAAATTAGTTGTTTTTCTTATTTCGCGCGATTCCCTTATAGCGATTTCATTTTTCTTTCAGACTTGCGACGTTTAACTCCTCTCAACCTAATGCTCTTTTCTCATATTTCTCGTTTCTCTGTAATAGGTATTTCTTCTTAAGATTCTCCAAGTTTGCTCCACTTCTGCCTCATTAATTTATGTATTTTATCTCCCTTAATCTACTATATTATTCTCTTACCACTCCTTTGGCGTTCCCTTGTACTCCTGTTTTTCTTTCGTGTTTCTTTTTAAACGGTTCCATCTCTTTCATTTTTCTCCAATATCTTACCATGTTATATCTACGAGTGGACTCTTGTTTCTTTCTCCCATACTAAGTCTTCTTTTTCTGATTATCCTCCGTTTCCTTCTTATTGTTTCTGTTACTATTTTTCTTACTTCCCTTCGTTCATACTTTTTCATCTGGCATAACGGTTTAAACACACGCATAATACCGAATGCCATGCTTAATTATGTTTTATTTATAATTTGTTGCCTACTACAACGATAACTACAAGAAGATAACAGCTGAATACGTGTTCTATGGAAATAGAACCATGTAATAATGTGCTGCCCGTGCATTGTTTATTCTGATAAGATTATGTTTATAATTAAAATGGTTGTTATCTTTTTGTAAACTCCATCAGGTTCAAGTCGGCTCATTGTGTCTGGGAAAATTTGAATTCTCACATACATCTTGGAAGAAGTTTTCTTGTTGGTTACCCTCATTAGCGGTTCTTTTTTTTTATGAAAATGGAGCAGATCGCAGATCAACTTTTGTGAAAAATAATCTGTTATCTGATGAACAACAAATGGGGTGGGAAAAGTACTAGCAAGTAGTAGTGGTAGAAGAAATAAACCATAGAAATGTATGTTTTTGTAGAAGTAATTTAGTAGAAGCAATGGATCTTTTAATTACAAGCTGGGGTAGATCTAAATTTATGCGAAATACAGAAGCACCTCTATTATTTTTCAGGGTCCGGACCGGGTAAAGGGGATGGTGGATATGTGAAATAGATGGACAAAAGAACGCTTACATGAATGTATACATTTAATATTAATTGCATACTTTATAGATTGTATTTAGTATACATACGAGGATGGTTCGATAACTAGGTGGCCTAACAAAGAAAACGCAAGTTTTTTTCGACAAAAAACATTTTATGTTTCAATATAGTCTTCTGCTCGCTCAACACACTTATTCCAACGATATTCCAAATTAGCAATGCCTTCATTGTAGGTCGATGAATCCAAGTCCTCGAAATAGCTATTTACAGCAGCGATTACCTCGGAATTAGACGAAAATCGCTTACCGCCGAGCCATTTTTTCATGTTTGGAAACAGATGATAATCGCTGGGAGCCAAATCTGGGGAATAGGGGGAATGGGGCACTAATTCAAATCCCAATTCATGAATTTTGGCCATTGCAATCACAGACTTGTGGGCAGGTGCGTTATCTTGATGGAAAAGCACTTTCTTCTTTGCCAAATGAGGGCATTGCGCTTTGATTTTGTCGCTAAGTTGTTGCAACAAATTGGCGTAATACTCGCCATTTATTGTTTTCCCCTTTTCTAAGTAGTAGACGAAGATAATTCCATGAGAATCCCAAAATACGGTTGCTATAACCTTTCCTGCTCGCAAAACCGTTTTTGCCTTCTTTGGTGGCGGAGAACCTTTGTGTGCCCATTGTTTGGACTGTTCTTTGGTTTCGGGAGTATAATGGTGGACCCAGGTTTCATCGACGGTTATGAAACAGTGCAAAAAATCCTTCGGATTGTGGCGAAAACGTGCCAAAAGGTGGCGAGAAACAGTCAAACGATTCAGTTTTTGCTCCGGTGTGAGCAACCGCGGCACCCAACGCGCCGAGTATTTTTTCATTTCCAATTCTTCAGTTAAAGTTCTGTGCACACTATCATTTGAGATACCCACTATGTCTGCTATCTCGCGCACTTTTGTTTGTTTGTTTGTTTTATTTAACGTCGGCCTATTTCTGCTACTATGGCTAACCACCGACGCCAGGGAGCGATCCTACCACACCTGGAAATTTAGCCTGTTTGTTGTGCACATTGTCATTTCAGATACCCACTATGTTTGCTATCTCGCGCACTTTTACTCGACGGTCATTCAATACGATACGGTGGACTTTTTCAATCATATCCGGGGCAGTAGCAGTTTTTGGACGTCCAATACGGGGCTCACACGACCACGCTTAAATTCGGCAACCCAATTTTTAACCATTGAAAACGAAGGAGCGGATACCAATAGTGTTGAATCCAGCTCTGCTTTGATTTCGGTTGGTGTTAAGCCTATCAAATGAAAGTATACTTTATCACTGCTCTCAATTCAGTTTTTTCCATTGTTTACAAAACCACACGAGACGTTCACTTTGGCGTACTGTCAAAAACAGACTAATTGACAGATCGCCATGTACTGTCATATTTAAACTAATAAAGGATAGTTCTACAGAATGGTAAAGAAGATTCCTCCGAATTCGCGCCATCTCTGTGTTAGGCCACGTAGTTATCGAACAATCTCGTATAATATAATATATTATATACCATATTATGGTAACATTATATTTTAAAGTACCTACTCTGTAATTTCCTTTTGCTTAATTGCTTCGCTATGTTTTTGTCTTGCGAGATCCAGAATTTTGCGTGATCTGATCTAGACGGATAATAGAACGTGACGAGTAATAGGCTGCCGGATAATCGAGGGTCCACTGTACTTTCAAATACGTTTATGAAACCTCGATGCACCCTGCAAGGGTTTCTGTATAAGCAATCGTAGTTTGTTTGGGAAGGCAAACCTGCTTATGAGTGATACTAATGGTACGCTTTGCAGATTGTTCTTCTTCAAGGTAAGCTGTAGACAATATTATAATAAATTCAGCTACGTTTTAAACGATTGCCACGACGGTCTCTGCTGATATGGCCTAACCACACAAGCCAAGGTTAAGCGGCCATATTCAATCATATCTATAAGTTCGTTCAGATCAAATATTGTTCGTTTTCGAAGTCCAAGCAAACCTATAATAAGCTGCAATTGATGCCAGTGCTGATATCTGTCTTTTCAATTTCCTGTCCCCATCAAGATGCCCTAAAGACTTTAGCAAATTCCACAGTAGGCAAACCTGCTTGGTATTCTTCAAGCTGTGCCGCTGGTGAAGGCCATCCCACAACTTCGCCTTGCACGTGCTTTTCTTGCGCTTGGGTGGAAAGATGCGATAAGGAGCGAGTTAACGGTACATCCACGAGGAATCTGCGTGAGAACGACGTTGGACTTAACGGCCTTCAAATAGCAGCTCCATTCAAATACAAATTTGTGCACGAAACCAGTCTTCGCCGCTTGTTTATTATTCGCATTTGCGTTGGACCGTTTGGCAAGCGAGCGAATAATACACCGCGGGGCATTTAATTTGGCTATTTGCGCTCCTCGGTCCCATCCGTGCATTCAGTTATCTCCACGATGATGCATGTGTGAGATGGCTTTTCCGAATTGTCATGTCACGGAACGCGCCGTTGGCTGCGGTGGCAAACTCGGGGAACCTTGAACCTCCCTCTGTGCGTGAACTAGATTAGATAATAAATAATGCTCGTACGTTGTATGTGGCTGGCATGATCCTACTTGCCTCAATAATGTCGCCATATATAACATAAAATAATTATTCTGACGGTTTCGATGCTTATCATTTCCAACGAACGAATTCGTAACGATAGGGCGCGATTGTTGGGGCTCCGCTTTCTAGCCACATGGTGATCATGGTTTTGAAATCCGGGAACGGAGTAGAGGCAGGTGCTCCGGTTGTAAAGGCGGAAGGTAATTCTGAGAAGGTAATTTGAGGGTGTGCAAGACGGCGACCGAGTCAATGTGCTCCACGGGCTGAAATTGCAGACGTGAAACGCCTTCGGCGGGGTTGTTATCCTCATCGAGCTTAATAACTAAATACTTGCGCTGGTTGGCTGATATTTTGTGATTCTGAAACTGACAGTGGGGCGTTTATCAAGATGTACAGTTTAGGAAGTAACTAATGTACTGAATGAGTCGATCGTGATGGCGGGAAGAGATATTTTCGTTGGCTGGGACGTTTAATTTAGAGAGTTTGTAATGGAAAGAAAAATACATTGTTGAGCCTAAAGGTAATTAAATTAGCGATTACAGTTAATAGTATATGATAAAGGAATATGTAAACGTTGGAGTTTTATAGTTTAGGGTTGGTGACCATTTTTTGTACAAGGGCATGCAAAATATTAGTAACATTAAACAAAATAAATTCAAATATCATTCTGTCCTAAACTACTTAGGTTTTGAGTTATTAGTATTTAAAGTTTATTAAACAAGGAAACATTGCACAGCGCATTCTTTTTACGACGAGAAGTTGTATTTAACTAGCCAAATTTGAAGTTGAGGCAAGGTTGCGTATTGTTTTTTTTTAATTCATACACTATTGTGTTATTGAACAGCCAGGTTGCTCGAAAACATTACTTTAAAAAGCATTGTATGTATACAGCACAATCGCATCCTAATTGACCTTGCTGTAGTCGAAATGGTAAGATTTTTTATCACCTTTGGTAATTTGAATAATAAATATCTGGATTTTCCTGGTATACACCATTTTGTAGAGGAATCCGCAAACTCTATCGGAAGTTGTCAAGTGCTAACGACGTAGCATCACTCTCCAATGCTATTAATTAATTGAAATAAGGAAATGGTAGATGATGGAGGTACACCTAAATTTGCATTAAATAGCAACATAAACAAGATTAATTTGCATTACAAGGTTTCGTCGGAGTTCTCAATTTTTTAATTTTAAATTTTACAGTCCACAGTGTACCTACCATGTAGACCGCCAATGTTCTTTCGTTAACCCATTAATCATTGTCGTTGGGAAGAACCACTTGAATCTTTTTGACATGAGACATGTTGGCAGTAACAATCGGAAAACCTAGTGGAAATTTCTTTTACCAAAAGTTTATTTTCGATGCAAAACTCATTAGGTTTGGTTATGGTATTAAATTCTCAATGAAAGTAAGTTACAAAAATAAATATGAAGGAATGGAATATCCTTTCCGAGGAAACTAAAACCTTTACCTTTAAGTGTATGTTAGCCACCTAGAATGTATTTCAGTCATCATATAGGCGAAAACGGGGCTGGTCAGGAATGTATTGACACCAGCACATAAATACGTATCCATAGACGCTTTACATTTTAGTAAGATGTGAAAAAAAATCATGAATACATAGATGCTCATTTTTAAACACTGATGGATATTGTACGGATGCCTATTCTACAGTGAAAACCGTCTAGTCGTACAAATGAAATCTACAAAAATACACGTTGGTTTATACTAAAAATGACGTTTGACAGTCACTGTTTCAGAGTTAGTTTTCAACATACGTTAACAGCGTCAAAAGCAAGCATCTGTCAGTTCAGTAAAGGTTTTTTTGAACGCTTGGTATTTCGTGTAAATAGAGATCTGTATAAGTGCAAAAGCCACGGCACTGATCATACGGTTTGGAATCCGACTAAAGCTGTAAGTCCTCTTTGTTTGTATGCTACGCAACGCATACATTTAATTAAAACCTGATTGCCTGAACAGCTTTCGTTCTAATAAAAGGCTAATAATTATGTACAAACGGCGTTTCTGAGTTGCACTCAAACGAAACGAAAATTGGCAGCTTCCATTGGAGAATGTGATTTGTTACAACTGTAACAGCTGTAATTTGTCTTAGTTTTTAATGTCAGCTGCTGCAGTTGCAGTTTGTTGGGCAGTGCAATATAAATTCACATATTTAACTTTTCCATTATGTTAATTAGGACCGTATTGGATTTTTAAATACTCAATCGATGTGTCTCCCTATTCGAATCAATATGTAGTGAAAAATCAAAAATAAATTGTCAGTAAAGTATGAATATAATAAAATCAATTTATCCTTGAATGTCGATATCAGTGGTCATATCTTCACTTTAAATACAAATTTGAATATCCAACTGGCCCTTTTCCAAATTTTTCAAAGTTTTTTTGCACATTTAACTGTATTAATTTACATTATGCCTGCCAACTATTCAGCAGAAATAAATAAATAAATGATGTTGGCCAATATGTTCCGAAAGTAATTGAGTTTTTCTGCCGGTTTACCCGGGCGTTTGTCGTCATGATTTTTTTTTATCATAGAAATAAGAAAGTCTACAAAATTTAAAAATAGTTGTGTGGTGATGGTGCTCATTTGTCATGCTGTTAAGACGTAACACCGACACCAGCGTAGTAATTGTACTTTTGGAACGTTTTTTTTTCTAAACGATAGGATAAATTCGTGACACACAGGAGGAAACGGATGTAATTAGTAACAGGCATTTAAGAGTTTCATTAAGAATCGAACCTCCTCACCACTATCCACTCAGCTACTATGCTGTTGCTATTTTTATTAACGTTAATTGGAGTTTAACGAAGAAATGACAATAATTGTAGTAAAAATAAAGGACCCACTCGTGTCGGTTTATGCATGATATTTGATCCTGTCAAAAATTGTTGCTATAAAAAGCACAGATGAATAGCTCCAGAACAGAAAAATTGCATCAGAAACCGAAATGAACCACTTCAACCTGTAAACGTACATAAATGATGACCTCTGTTGCTCATTATTTTAAAATTATGCACTTTTTATCTAAGTAAATAAAGTTCGATTTATGTAAACGAAAATTCTATAATTATAGCAATGAACGCAAATGTTTTATAGTTATCGAGTTAATGTTAATCCCTAATTTATAATCAGAAATATAATATTAATTACGGGACTTCGTGCCGAACTCTCGTAGTGAACGGTTGTGATCCGAGTGTTCTCTTCGATTTTGAAAATCTGTGAGGATTTTATACTGCAGTTCGGTGACGGATTAGATTAGACGGAATATATAATTGCAAATAAGTGCATAGATCCAGGCAATTAGTGTTAAATCATAAGGGCTTAAAAGTACATTCTGTTATGGATTAAAAGCACAACAAGGGAAAAATAAAATACTTGTAGAATTTCGTAGTTTATAATTATAATTAAAATAGAATAATAAAATAGTAGCAGTAGCAGTACAACGTTGTTGAAAATGTGGTAGGAACAAATCTCTCTCTCTAATGCAATAAATTTGACAGGCTATTTATACTAATTCATCAGTGCACATTGAACAGTCTTGTGATCTATGATTGTTTATCTTCAGTTATCTTCAGTTAGTTCGGAAACTTTAGTTTCTGATAAAATGTCTAATGATTAATGTATTATTAGAAGTAACAACAATGGAATAATTTGTGGGTATATAATATGTAACACCTTCGGGCGGAGAAGACTCAAAATCCTTTTTGAGTTATTCGGTTGGCCATACTGGGTCACTATTGGCGGGATTTTTCTGTGCTTGTATACGGGCAGAACGTCTCGCGCTTGGTCCTGTAGACTGAAGGGAATGATTTTCCAACGAAATTTGTTCATCTGTAGTGGTTGAATGGGATTCTGTATGATGGACATCATTGGAGGAGCAGTTGTTGAAAGTCTGTAAACATGTGGGTCGTTCCTTTCTTTGACGTATAAGGCGACGATAACAAAGGTATACAGGATTACAGTGACAACAATATTGGCAACAACATATACACAAAATTATAATTACAATCACAGAAAGAAAGGTGTACCAAGGCAAATGTTTGGTAACATGCTGATGGAGTAATAAAACGTCTAATCCGTCGGAAACTTCTTTTAATTGTTTTTGTGCCAGGTTGAGTTCACTAATATGCATCGGAACAGGATCAAGTTTGCGGAAATGTAGTTCGTGAATTTCTTCCTTTTTGTTGTTGATTTCTTGACAACATTCGATGAAAATTGGAGTTTCTGGAAAGTAGACGGTTGTGTTTGATTTAGGATTATTTTCACCATGTAGAAATAACGTTCCCATGTAGGCGTAACATGATGGATCTAATTGTAGTAAGAAGGTAGAAGGTACTACTTGATTTTTTGTAGTATCGTTGCAGATGATATCTATGCGCTTTTCATCAGTTGAGGTGATGATCCACTGGTTAGTAGTGATGTAATTCCATAAAAATAAAGGGCCTTGTAAGGAAATTCTCCTGCAGTTGGTTGGAATCTGCGCTAGTGTATGTCTAAACAGAATAACTTCACAGATGTCATCATTAGGTTTTGTCTGTAATTCCTGACTTTTGCAAATATAATGTGCAGATGAAATAAATTTGCAGTGTGAGACATCATTCAACAATAAATACCGCTGCTTATCTTTAGTAATTAACAAGTAATTATAATTAGGATTAATTATTTGATGTTCATGTATGTTTATAGGATTAGGAATAGGTAATGGATGAATAGCATAGAAATTATATACATAAGAATCAATTAAAGGAATGTGTATAATAAAAATTAAATTTGTTGTATGGTAAATGACATCCAGAGTACACAGTTCTAATAACATATGTCCAAATTGAGGTGCTAAAGTTACAGGAAATTTGCGTTGGTCAGGTAAATATGAAACAATTTTGGATAGTTCGGCAATGAATGCTCTTGGGCTAATAATAATAGGGGATAAAATATGTTGTTTGGCAAAAAGAATCGAATTAAGAATATCATCGATTTGATTATCGAGTGTTTCGGTTACGAAACCAAGTTGATTAATGACATCAGCAATTCTAATGGTAGCTAGAAGGTGTTGGTTGGCAAGTTTTTGTTGTTTTGCAAGAGTTTCAATTTGATCAATATTTTCATTAAATTTTGCAGTTAAGTTCTGCAGATCGTTCATAGTATCATTATAAACAGAAATGGTGTTGCTTACAATCTGAGTTTGTTTCTTTAGATAACTCTCAATTCTGCTTTGGTCATTTTGTAAAGATTGAATGGCGTCGCTGTAATACTCGGCATCTGAGGCATCAGGTGTGCCAGAGATCCATTTCCAGGCAGTACTCAAAAAGTCTAGAGATCTTCGGGTTTTTGTTTGATCGTGATTAATTAGATCAGTAAGTGTTTTAAATCGCCTTTGCATAAGTGTTCGTTTATGAATGTACTGAGCTAGGGCATATTCGCATGGTCTTTGGATAGGGCCAATATTAGAATGTGAGCATAAGGTACGGAGTTGAGATTCTAAACGTATGAAATTATGAAGTTCATTTTCTAAGGTAGAGAGATCCAAGTGTACGAGTAGATTCCAGGTAGAATCAGTTACACTTGCAGTTCCCCTTGGAATGTAGACCAATCCTGAACCATTTGTAATGGGCTTAATGGAAAACCCATGGCAGGCAGTTAGAAGATTTAATCTGCAAAAGATTTAAGTCTATTGATATGGACTTGTAATCGTTTATTTCCTAATTTTAATATGGCGTTCGTTTCCGTAAGAGATTCTATTTCGTAAGGTCCATTATAAGCTGGTTGAAGTTTCTTTGATTCGGTAAGTTTTGAAGAGTCATTACGCAATAAAACTAGGTTACCTGGCAAGAAAGAAGGAATGTTTAATTTTTGATCATAATTAAGTTTTGATTTGTTTTTACTTGTAATTAAACGTTCTTTTGCGAGTTGATGAGAATTTTTCATTCTTAATTTTAAATTATCGAGATAAGATTCGTAGGTATATTGGAAGTTAGCAGAGTTTTTAAGTTCAGTGGGAATTTGAATCTTGTGTCCGAATAGAAGTTCATAAGGAGTGAAGTTAGTCGCAGAGTGTGTATTTGAATTATATGCAAGAATGGCTGTTGGAAGAAATTGATCCCATGTTGTTTGATCATTTTGCACGTAATGCCTTAAATATTCTTTTAAAACAGCATGTGCTCTTTCCAATGATCCTTGAGTTTGTGGATGATATGCAGAGGAATTCGTTTTATGAATTTTGAGTAATTTATTTAACTTTGTGAAAGATTCTGACATAAATTCAGAGCCTTGATCCGTCAGAATAGAT